>CAIGRP010101649.1:0-22900 GCA_903798385.1 Fraxinus cuspidata | reverse complement strand
TTGTGACCAAATTGCATATATCTGTAACCTTTATATATTTGTTAATTAAATATATAATTAATTAATTAAATTATAAATAAATTTTAATGAAAACTTGATTTTTGAAATTTAAAACATCTATCCTTAATTTTGAAATGATGATACTTAAATATTTTATTTATGTATTGTTTCCTTTCCCAATTATTCAACTCTATTCCCCCTTCTCCAATCGGCACTCCAAAAATTGGCATTCCGGTGTAATTTATTCAAATCGGCATCACGATTTTAGATTGTGCTCAAAACCAGCCCATGTGGCCACGCCCCCTACTAGTGACTCTAATTGGCAACTCCACCGACATTGTTATAATTTCCAGCTTCGTCGCTACTCAAATCAACTAAATAAGTTATTTAAATATAATGAACATAAGAAATTAAGTGCATCCATTTTATATTTCGTGGTTTTGAATGAAGTTTGGCCACGTAAATGTCTTTTTTTATAAGTATTTATCATAGTCCGTATTTGTAAGTTGTAAAAACTTGATCTAGGGGGATTTATTTTTTCACTATTGTTTCTATAATTTTTGAATCAATCTCGATTTTATTATTATTATTAAAAAAAAACTACATTTTTATTTTGATCAAATAATTAGATTTTGATAGAGTGAGATTTAGTATATCAATATTAAACTTGTTGGATAGATCATATTAAATCATGTATTTTAGACTTGATGAAAGTTAAATTTGGATAAGTTAGAACCAATAAAAGCGCGCGCGAGAGTACGCGTGTCATACTATGATTGGTTTACTAAAAATTCAATTTTTATACAATTTGATACACACGATTTTCCATCTCAATTGTACCATGACTCAACCACTATTTTTTTTTTTACTATAAATAGTGTGTAATTGTCCCACAATTCACCACTCAATAATTTTATATGACAACTTTCATTTAAAGCAACTGTAAATTGCAAGTGTATAAATATCAAAAGCTCGTTTGATTAATCCAGGCAAGATATTTTTGTGCAAGTTGTTCGTTTTCTTATACTTTTATAGCCAGTAATTTATGCATGAATTACCGTGGACCTTCGGGTTATTTATTAAAAGATAAGAGATCTTACGGGAATTTAAGATGACCTAAGATGAGTGTGACGCTTGGTTAACGATATTCTCCATAAGAGAAGAGTGATATACAGTGTTTATTTTATTGTATATAATTGTGTATGGAAACTCCACGTGTCTTACTGGATAATTTTAAATACTCACTCTTACAAAATTTTACAAGTTAGTTCAAGTTTATTGGAACAATGGTAGGATGGTGATGTAACTAACAAGAGGGATCGAAGAGATAAAATATTAAGTTTGTTTTTTTCTTTTCCTTTAACTTATTAGTCAGTTTAATTTATTCAAAAACAGTTATTTAATTTGTAATTATGTTTTCATTATAGATATTTTCGTTACTTTTATTTAAAGAATATTAGTTTATCGTTCCACGAGAATTGAATTTTTGGTGACCATCAAATGTTTGTAAAATTTTGGGGCGTTACAATTTGGTATCAGAGCAAAGATTTTGCTTTCATGTAGACTTTGTAGTTAAAAAAAAGATATTACTATTCACGTGCATTGTTCATATGAACAGTACATGTCACTGTTTACATGAACAGTGATCGCGCTTTTAAAAAAAATTATAGATTTTTTTCTTTTCTTTTGTTAAATAAATGATATTAATAATTTTTTAAGTAATTAAATAATAGATTTAAACGTTACTTCAAATTATAATTGTACATATTTGTATGTTTAGCTCTAGTCTTCGAGTAGTATTTTAAAATTTACAAATTAGAAAATTCATATTTTAAGAGGTCTCAAGTTCTATTTATTGTTTGAGTTTCTTGATTTGCGTATTCGCAAGATTAAAAGACTTTTTCAAAAAAACCTAAACCGTCTGAGAAGAGTTTGAGATTTGAGCAGTCCGCTTGTGACCTTCTCTTCATCTGAAAGCCTTTGGTTGCGTGTTATTCAAATTAATGAAACGATAAACAATAATTTAAATCTTTCCAAATTTAAGAATATTTTATGTTCTAGAAATTTCTATTTCGAGAAAATTCTATTTTTTGAAAAAAAAAAAGGAATATTTTCATAAATTTTAGGAGTTTATAGATAATGTAAAGTTTTATACAATGTTATAAAGAATCATTGGCATGTGACTCTCACTATTCGACCAATCTCGAATTATTCTCGGGTATGAAATGAAATATATTTTTTAGTATCTTACCTCATATTATGAAATGTATAAGTATGCTTACCTCACATGACTTATTAATTGATTTTTTTTTCTACAATATTGTTTATGCGATTAAATAAACCGTCACTCCAAAAATGTAGCATAATTGAAGTTATATTTGTCACATGATTAGGACTTGGAAAAACAACTAGGATAATTGAGAATAGCCCAACATACTTGCAACGTGCTTAAATTGCTATCGAGAACTACACGAATTATGAAGTGAGATGGGAGCAAACATTTGTTGAACATGAGTGAGCAAGCAAGATCATTTGGATATAATGAGGGGACAATCCTCTCGATATATTGTTTTATAAGCACTATGTGGCCTTAATGGAGAGACGTGGCTTACTTCATGAGAGATATGGATTATGAGCTTTATCTGCCTAAAGATTGGGACAAGATTGATTTTCAAGGATATTGTGAGGATATCATAATCTTATGGAACCACAGAGTGCAAGATCCAGTGCCTGAACCTGTACCTGACCTTGAGCCAGAACCTGAATTAAACCCAGAGAGGGAGCCTGAGGAGGACCCAGAGGAAGAGCCTGAATCAGAACTAGAGGAAGGATCCGAACCGGAACTGGAGGAGGACCCTGAGCAAGAATTCGAGCCACAGAACTTCGTCGTTTTGGTTATGGATTCTGAAAGCGAGTCATACATTACCTCGGATGATGAGACTCCACCATAAAATTTTCATGACTAATAGAAATTAGGAATAGATGACAGTTTTGTTGTTTATGATTTTTTTTAGAAAACAAATGTTACGTTTAAAAATCTAGTTTAATTTTTCAGGTGAAGATTTATATTATTAAGATTATACTTTTTTTGTTTTGTTATCAAATAATTCTAAAAATAAATTTTTATTCATGTTAAGGAAATGTCGAGACAACAGCAAAATCAAGCTATATTTGTTGAAAGCTGTACAAGATTTTAGTAGACAACAAGCATATACTAGTCTCCATAATGCAAATACTAACAACACCAGCTCCATCGTTGAATAGTTCCGCCATTACAAAACCCCAACCTTCTATGGCAAGGCAAACCCGCTGGTAACTGAAGAATGGATAAGAGTAATGGAGCAGATCTTCAAACATCTTTCATGTACGGATGCTAAAAAAATATTATGTGAAGAATTCATGTTGGTTGATACAACAGCCCATTGGTGGGAGTCAGCTTCACGTACTAGAAGCGATGCACAACAACGTGCCCTGACTTAGGATAAAATTCAAGGAAGAAGTGATGGGAAAATATTTTCCACAAGCTCTGAGAGATCGAAAAGAGGTAGAATTTCTTCAACTCAGACAAGGGAAGATGAAGCTTGATGAATATGAGAGAAAGTTCGAACAACTCTCTAGGTATGCACCACACCTAGTAGACACGAAAGCAAAGAAAGTAAGGAGGTTTGAACTGGGATTGCGTATGGAGATTGATGGAATAATGGCATCTCACTAATTCACCACCTATAGTTGGGTATTGCAAACTACCAAGGCAATTTCAAATAGGTTAGAGATTGACCAAACTTCTCATCAAGAGGTCGAACCTCTAGGAAAACGAAAATGGAATGGGTCCAACGAAGAAAAATGAGAATGACAGAATAAAAAAGTTAACATTAGATCAAGTTTTGGACAAGTTGTTTCACCATGTCCAAAGTGCAACAAGATGCATAGGGGTGAATGTCTCTTCAGGAGATGTATGCTACCGATACGGCAAAACATGTCATATTTCCAAAAAACTGCATAGAAGACCCCTCGAAGAAGAAAGATGAGCAATAAAAGAAGGGAAATGCCCGAGTTTTTACTTTAGCTCGGGGACATACAAGAGAAGACCTGAACGCAGGTAATTTTGAGGACAAAATTCTTTTAAGGAGAGGAGATTGTGACGTCCAAAAATTTCTAAAATAAAATTCCATTTTTATTTTGAACAAATAATTAGATTTTGATATAGCGAGATTTAGTATATCAATATTAGATTTATTGGATATATTATATTAAATCATGTATTTTAGACTCGGTGAAAGTTAAATTTTGAAATTTGAGATAAATTTTATGCAAAAGTTTTAAAAAAGTTAAAGTCTTAAAGAAAGAGTTTGATTGGGTAGATAGCTACGTGTTGTAGTGATAGTCATTGGCCAAGAATCTTTTGTTTATATATATATAATTTTTATCCAATTTGAAGACATGATTTTCTATCCCAATTGTTCCATGACTCAACCACTATTTTTTTTTACTATAAATAGTGTGCAATGTCCCATAATTTTTCACCAAAGAATTTTACACGACAACTTTCATATAAAACAACTGTAAATTGCAAACACACACACACACACACACACACTTTTTTTTATAGTCAGTAATTTATACATGAATTGCCAGTAGACTTTCGGGTTCTTTATTTTAAGAGATAAGAGATCTTACAAAAATTTAAGATGACCTAAGATGGACGTGTCGCTTGTCATCGATATACTCCATAAGAGAAGATTGTCATGAATTGTTTATTTTATTGTATATAATTGTGTGTAGAAACTACACGTATCTTACTGTGTAATTTTAAATACTCACTCTTACAAAATTTTACAGGTTAGTTCGGGTCGATTAGAACAGTGGCGAGATGATGATATGACTGCCAAGAAGAATAAAAGAGATAAAACATTAAATTATTTTTTTCCTTCAAATTATTAGTCAGTTTAATTTGTTGAAAGACAATTATTTAATTTGTGATTATGTTTTCATTATAGATATTTCAGTTATTTTTATTTAAATAATATTATTTTATCGTTCCGCGAAAATTGATTATTTGGTAATCCTCCAGTGCTTGTGAAATTTTGGGCATTACAACTTGTATGCGTATTTCAATTTTGTCACTGAATTTCCATCTATTTCAAATCAATCCTTCAACTTTTAGATTTGTTTCACATTGGTCACTGAAATTCAGTTCATTCTACATTAATCTTCCAACTATAAGTTTTGTTGAATAATTTGTCACCATGATAAATCCTTGCAATATGGAAATCGTGTATTTGCTTCAAATGAGTCATCTCTTTGAAAGATAACATATAATTGTTCAATACAAGAGATTTAACATCGATGTTTAAAATTGAGACCAATGTAGTGACTAATGTGTCACAAAACTTAAATTTCGGTAAATAATATTGAACAAATTGAAGTTGTGAGCATGAAACAAAATTTAAATTTAGATGACTAATTTTCAACAAATTAAAGTTCAGTTGTAGTATGATGCTAATGGAGAAATTGATAGCCTTTATTCTTTGTTTTATATCCCAAAAATTGTCTGGAGAAAAAAAAGGATAGGAATAATGTTTAATTTTTGGATCAACCACCATTGTATATCACTTGGGTTTATGTCCAAAATATATATGAACTCTTTCTTTTTAGTTGTTAAAAAAGTTATTTTTCAAAGTCAAATATTAATTTCCACACATTTTATAAGATTATTTATCACTCGTTTTTATCAACTCATAATTTGAACAAATAAAAAGAAAACACGGCATAATATTTTATACAATTTGAAATGTTAATATAGATATGGTGGAGGTTACACACTCATATTACACGAAACATAACAGCTTTCCATGCATTCAATCCCCATCACTAATTTCTCCCTTTAATGCAATATAATTAGTATATAGAGGCAGTAGAAGATGGATTCAATAATGCTTCAAGTAGTTATTGCAACAAATGTCATTTGAGAACTAACAACAACTCAGGGAAAAAATTGCTCCCAATGCCCCCCTTGTCCAGATACTAAATGGAATTTTTTTTTATCATTTTTTTTTCAAACGAAAAGGAAAAGACAAGTGATGAAATCATATGCAAATAAAATTCAGGGTGCAGCCCTTAATCTATTCCATCGTCTGGGCTAGTAACTTATCCAATTCATGATCAAAACTCAAATAAATACCTATTCCAATCCAACAGTACGTGATGAGAAGGCAGGCAGCCATTGTTGCACAGCCCAAACCAACCATATCTAATTGTACGTAATTTTCTTGAAGTCCACCACATTCAATCACATGCAATCCTTCAACCAAGTATAAATAATGGTCCAACTTAAGGATTGGAATGAGAGATTGACATCAATATCGCCCCAGTTGGTGTGGATGGAAACAATATAGGGACTAAAGCCCATTACCATTAGTGAAGGGACCAAAAGAACAATTTTCTACAAGTCCATCATTATGTAATGAATGACCAATAAGGCATCAGGATTTCTTTACTCATAAAGAATAATACTATATGCAGTCGGTGACTGCAGTAGCCACCCTACGTGACATCTTATGCAACACCTTATTTGATGCATTAATTTCCTATAATTTTGTTGCCTCAAATAACAAGTTAATGCATAAACAAAAAAGTGACACACAGGATAACTATGAATAACATTACTTATTAATTATCCATTCCACACTAGCCAATAGGTTGGGAGATATTGAGTCCATCCAAGACGAGGAGAATCTGGTGGAAGAGTGGGACAAGGAGTTAGCTAGTCCATCAAATGGGAGAACCAAATTTCTCCTTGTGCTCATGTAGAAGAAATATGGAGCAGAAGCTCCGATAGAAGGAAATGGTTGATAATGAAGAATATGCCCTATTGACCCCTTTTTTTTGACCCACTTGCGCCTTCACAAGAAAATTCCTACACATTTTGATCGTATATTCGGGTGGGTTAGGATGATTTTATGGATATGAGAGATGCTTTACGATACAAGACAAAAATGTTCGAACACTAACAATTCGATTAAAGATTGTAACATGTGAACAAAACATTCATCAACTCAACCAAAAACTGAAGTAATCTAACTCAAGCAAATAAAATATGAAGTAAGTCAAAAAACGAGAAATTTAGTATGGTTTTAAATGATAAAGGTTTCATTATTTTTCAAATGGTATAAATTGTGAGCTTTATAGAGTTCTGGCCGAAGTAGTAGTTGTTGGATTACAATCACGTGGCCTCATCTCCAGGTCGAAGCCTCATATCACTTAATCTGCTATGCATTTAATACATTGACAACATGTCAACCAAATATACTCTAGGCTGACAATCCTAACATTTATCATTACAAACGTTACATCAATCATTCATAAAGATTGTCGCGGATCTTTCAAAGGACGATAAAGGCTTCAGCCTCGGGAAACTTCGTATCTCCGTCTTTGGTACAAAGAACTTCGGCTTCTTCTTTGAGGACTTCTGCCAAGGGGAGGGGGTGTTATTCGCTCTTTGACCTCTTTATTTTGATCAATTGAGTTTTCGTCATTTTGAACAGGTTCAACTAACATGTCCACGTGGATATGCCATGGTCTTCTTATTAGAGTCTTGGTGACGAGGCGCAAAAATAGTCTCCCAGGTCTAACTATAAATATTCATATTATAATTAGATGTTAAAGTATTTGACCTGCATGAGTAACTTGTCTAGGTTGTTGGCCGACACTGTGTGCTTTGATGTTTCTGATTTTGTGGGAGAAGCTGGGGAACGTCAGCTGGTCATACTTGATTCGAGTTGGAGAGTGTACTTTGAGGTGGTTTTACACATCTGAAGCTACCGAAGTCATGTAGAAGACTGAAGTGATTTGTCTTTGTTATTTGCTGAAGCTATAGCTCGCTAATTTCAAATAGGTATATTTTTATTCATTATTTTTAAAATATTGTGAACTCGAGGCACCCTTGATTGCTATGTTGAAATGATTAACTGTCTTGTACGTTTTCGAGAAAGAACGGCTACAACGTTTCAACTTTCCATACACGCAGCCGTGTACATGAGACGCCATTTAATGTGCAATGGAGCGCCCTTTAATGCGCAATAATGACAACTGCAGGTATGTTTTATGGGAGGCAAACGCATTGGCACGTGTGGCTTAGACGCTCTGATCTGAACTGTTGAATACGAAGAGACATATGGTATGGATGGCTTGAGTTAACCTTTATATGAAAGGTTGGATGGTTAGGATTTAGATCTAGCAGTTGGGATTAATGACACAAGCTTATAAAAGGCAAATCCTTGACTCCTTTCATTATTTACTTTGCGAAAAGAAACAATTTTCCACACTCATTCCTTTGCGTAAAGAAGCTCTGTGAGACCTTTTTTTTTTCGACCAGTGATATATCCTATTCATTTCTTAAGTTTGTGAATATTCATCCGTCTTGACTTTTTCATTTGTTCCTATTTGTCTTGAAATCATGAGCTCTTCAACTATGGCGAGGAAAACCTAGACTTGTGTGCAGTGGCATATGAGATGAGGTAACTATAACTAATATGGCCGACATGGTTTAAGCCATTAGTGCGGGCCAAAGCGTACTGAACCCTAGTAAAGGTCATTTTGGCTATGATGCTAACTGGGAGACTGCTAAGATTCCATAAAATGTTATCGCTTTAGACCATGTAGAAATTAGGAAGAAATGCCCTATTCCTCATACAATCGAACTCTTAGCCCCTTCGTCTGAGGAGAGAGCCTGCTTTCCTAGGCTAGGATGCATGGCCATTAGTGATTATCTTCTGAAGGGGAATTTCGCTTACCCCTTCATCCATTCTTAATGGTTGTTCTTAAGTAGTACGAGCTGGAACTTACTCAGCTCATCTCCAATACATGGGCCAAGCTAGTGGGGGACTTATTTTAAGTAGAAGAAGACCTCTCTGGGTGAGGACATGTCGTTCCATGTTTTCCTGAACCTCTTCCAACCTAGAACCTTGGGGAAGGAAGACTTAAAGGGTTGTTATTCACTGTGCCCTTGGGGAACCCACTCTTCTTTTGTAGTAGGTCTTTCTTCTTCCATCAAAGGATGTAAGGATACCTATTTTTGGGTGAATGGGAGGTGATACATTTGTGAGGGTGATAGGGTTCCTCAGCTAACAATTATCAGTCACAACTCAGAAGCTCGAAGCTTGTGAGTATCTTTGATTTATCACATATTACTTGCATTTATTACATACTTTTGGTGGTCTAACCCACTCCATCTTGCATGTGGTAGATTGCTACGAACTTTTCGAAACTGAATAGGGTGTGGTAGATGAGGTATATCGTCACAACATATCCTTATGTGTATTCGAATGCCCCATCCTGAGCTGGAAATTTTACAAAGAATTTGGCCTAATGGCTCGAAGAGGTAAAACTTTAATTAAAATTTCCATTTATTCTTTTATAAAGATAATTTACTGAAGCTCCTTTGATTGTATAGAATTACGAGAAGAAGAAATGTCCAACACCTAATATGTCCTCAATCCTTAATGCATTCTCTATATCCGGGAAGAGGGAATACAAACCATCATTTGCCGCATCCAAGAAAGTTAAGGATAGGTTGAGAAGTCTAGCAAAGAGGGCGCTGAATCGAAGGGGCATCCTTTACTGAAGAGTAAAGAGAAGGAGAAGGTCGTGGAATCGCCGAAGAAGAGGCTTACCTTCTTATCGACAAGCGTAGGAGGGTCGGTAGCATGCCCCCACCTCCACCTCCAACCCCTGTTGGGGAAAAAATGATGGCAACCTCCATCACTGCAAAAATGAGGATTTGAAGAGGCCAAGACCAACGAGGACTCTTCTATCAGTGAATGGGCTCCTTCTAGTAACAAACTTGCTTTGACCAAGAATTATGAGCTTGCTCCAGAAGCTCTAATCATGCTCTTCCCGGAGAGCTAGATGGCCACTGCCATTTTTCATAAATAGTGGACATACTGTTGGTAAAACTTCATGCAGCCCGTGATGCTGAGGGTCTCCTTGCCACGATGGTGAGCCAGACGACGAGGGCCTTTGGGATGGCCATAGAGGTTGAAGTTCTCTTCAAAAACCTTTAAAAGAAAAATTAAGATTTTGCTGACAAGGCCTCCAAGGCCGAGGAAGAGGCCAGGAAAGAAAAATCTGACGCTGAGGCCATCAGGAAGCAACAAGCTGAGGAGTCCGTGAAACTAGCCTCTACTTTGGCAGAGATTGAGAATTTGAAGAAATAAGTTAATTTGTCGCAGAACGAAATGGCTTCTCTGACTAAGCTAGTGGAGACTTCTGATACGCTCCAACAAATTGATGTCCAGGCCCTAGAGGCCTCGAATAAAGAATGCGTCCTACTGAAGCTGCAAGTGGAATGGCTATATTTTAGAGTTGGCACCCTGATCGAAGAAGTTGAGGCAGCTCGGGGTAAAGATCAGTATGTTGTCGATGATGCGTTTCGCCAAGTATTGGCGGAGGTTCGCTTACACCGAAGTGGTGGAATGGATTGAGGTTCATTTCGTTGTAACTTGCAATCTTCCCTGAGCATGGGATCGAGTGGATCGCTCATGCTGTGGCATTCTCAATGACTTTTGCCATTGAGGGCATGCGTTCTTCACTTCAGCAAGTAAGGAAGTAGTCTTCTTTGGGATACATTTTTTCATTAGAGTGCATATGCTTCCATACCTGGTGGCTGAACCACCAGGCAGAGACTTCTCCCAGGACTTTTGTTGCTGGGAGGCTTTCTTCTTTTCAAAAATTTTAACAAAACCACTTTCATTGAATTAAGAAAATTGTATAAACTAAATATTTACATTTCTACTGATAATACTTCCTCAAATGTTTTGCATTCTAAGGATGAGGCAATGCCTTTCCATCCAAATTTTCAATTTTATAAGTTCCTGATCGAACCTCTTCTTTGATGCGGTAGAGGCCGCCCTCTCAGTTAGGACCAAGAGTACTCACTCTAGGTTCTTTAGAAGATAAAAATACCCTTCGTAGCACCAGGTCGTTTAGATGAAAGGACTTCTTCGTAACCTTAGAATTGTAGTACCAAGTCATCTTTCTTTGGTAGATAGCAAATTTCACTTGAGATTCATTTATCTTTTCATCAAGGAAATCTAGTTCCCACCTCCTCAACTCGTCATTAGTTATTTCGTTGAAATGTAAGCGACAATGAGAGGGTAGGCCCACTTCAACTAGACTCATGGCCTTTGCTCCGTAAGTGATAGAAAAAAGAGTTTTTCCTGTAGCCGTCCTCCTGCTAGTGGTTCAGATAGCCCATTGGACCTGAGGTCGCTCATCCACCTAAGCCCCCTTTGAAGTATCCAACTTTCTTGTGTGTATATTTTATGGCTTTGTTGACAGCTTCCACCTGCCAGTTGGCTTGATGATGGTGGGGGGTTGAAAAATGTTTTTAATTCCTAACTCCTCGCATAGGTCTCTGATCTTCTTGTTGTCAAACTATTGGTCATTGTCAGACACAATTGAAGGGGATCCTAAACTACAAATGATATTCTTCCATAAGAACTTGGAAGTATTTGCTTATGTAATCTTGGAAAGGGGTTCAGTTTCTACCCACTTGGTAAAATAATCAATGGCGACAATTGTGAAGCGGTGCTACCCCTTCCTTTTGGTAGAGGTCCTATGAGGTCAATCTTCCACCTGGCAAAGGGGCTGGAGACAACGCTTAACTCCAGGGAAGGTTGCCTTTGTATTGTTGCAAAATGTTGACATTTGTCACAATTTCTAACGTATTGTTGCGCATCCTTTTTTAGGGTAAGCTAGTAGTATCCTTGTTTCAGCACCTTTTGTGCCAAGGCCCACCCTTCCACATGGTTACCACAAACCCCTTCTTGAATTTTCTGAAGTACGTAGGTGGTTTGTTCACCGTCTATGCATCGAATTCTATACATCGAATGAGGGGTAAGGAGAAGTCTCGCTTGTACAACACATGTACTTGAAAGACAAGTCCGCCTTCTGAGCTTTTGTGCCCCATCTTTCTTAGAGGGCAATATTTGATCTTTAATGTATTCTATGATAGGCTGCATCCATGGGGAGTGTCCTTAACCAACATCACTACTTCATTTTTACATAGAAGATGCTCTATGGGAACAATAGTAAGTAGTTCAGAGTCTCTGTTGCTGACTAGCTTTGAAAGGGCATCGACATGAGCATTTTTCATTCATAGGATACGTGTCAACTTGAACCTTTCAAAGACTGGGACAATTTCCATCACTAATTTCAGAAACGTGGCCATACTCCTATTCTTAGCTGCAAAACTACCATTGACCTGACTTACCACCAACTGAGAATTACTACTGATAATTAGCCTCTTTACTTGCATTTCCCTGGCCAATCTGAGGCTGGCTGAAGGGTCCGTATTCTACAGCATTGTTGGTAGCCTTAAATCCAAATCTCACAGCACAATTAAATTTATGCCCTTATGCATTGACTAAAACTACCCCTATCCTAGATCTTGTATCTCCAGAGTAACCATCAACAAAGAGGTTCTAGGTGGGGGTCTCGACGGGTTCCATTTCCTTTTCTATTTCTGGAATATGGGTGAACTTTGCAATGAAATCTGCTAAGGCTTGGCTCTCCATGTTCGGATAACGGGTCTCTGCTACCAAGAGGGCTTTGTTCATAAATAAACAGGTAATTGATGATCACATTCCTACCTCATAAGTACCGAACTGATGGCATCAGTGGTCACTGACAGGTATATTTGCAAAAACCAATCATTCTTAGGCATAGAGAGAAGATGAGCATGTCTCAAGTGCTTCTTCAGCTCTTTTAAGGCTAACTCACATTCCTATGTCAATTGAAACTTTTTTCTTCCCTTTAAGACCTTAAAAAAGGAAGACATTTATTCGTTGATTTTGAAACGAAGCAGCTCAATGCTGCTATGTGTCCAGTAAGACTCTGTACTTCTTATGGCTTCCATGGTGACCTCATTTCGATTAAGGCCTTAATCTTTTTAGGATTAGCCTCTATGCCCCCTTTGATTGACCATGTAACCTAAGAATTTTCTCGAGGTGACCCCGAACGCGCACTTTAGGGGATTCAACTTCATCCTGATTCTTTGCAATATTCGAAAAGTATCTCCAAGGTAATCCACATAATCCTTATCTCTCAGACTTTTTACCAACATGTCATCAACATACACCTCCAATGTCTTTCCAATGAGGTCTACAAACATTTTATTTACAAACAATTGATAGGTGGCTCCAACATTTTTCAACCCAAAATGAATTACCTTATAACAATAAAGACCTTTGTCCGTTATGAAAGAAATGTGCGCTTCATCAGGGGGGAACATTGGGATCTGGTTGTAACCTAAGTAAGCATCCATGAAGCTGAGTAGTTCGTGTCCGGAGATTGAGTCACAAGCTAGTCTATCCATGGGAGTAGAAAGCTGTCCTTAGAGCAATCTTGGTTTAAATTGGAAAAATCCACATATACTTTCAACTTATCGTTATGCGTCTTAACAAGAATAGGGTTAGATACCCAACTCAAATACGTTGATTCCCAAATGAAGCGGTTGTCGATTAGCTTCTCCACTTCATCCCTCAAGACCATGTACTAATAACTCTTCTCTTCTGTCGATGAGTTGTAGCCTTAGGATCAATTTTCAAATGATGGCTACTGACCCTTGGGTTAATGCCAATCACGTCTTCATATTTCCAAGCTTATATGTCCAAATTTTGTCACAAGAAACTTTTCAGTTTCTCCTTGGTCTCCATGGTAGGTCTTTTCCAACCTGCAGGAATTTGGAAGGATCTTGGGGACTCATTAGAAACTCTGTAATTCTTTCAATGGGGGTGTTCGAAGCTCGCAATCGATGATGCGAGGGGTCCAGCTCATCCAATTTAGCTGCTTTTTCAGTACCTCTCCAATAACTGTCTATTCTCTAGAGGCGCCCGCCATTTCGATGTCTTTTCCTTATTCGAGAGCTTGTTCTTACTCAGAGGCTTCATGCATGTCAGTGTCTATTATAACCACATCGATGTCCTCAGACTCCGCCTTTATAAAGAAGTTCGGATAGCACTCCATTTCGCTCATATGATTGCCTCTAACAATGGAGATTTCCTTTCCAATGGAAAACGTCATGCATAGGTTCTGAATTGACGTAACATCCCATGACTCCTTCAATGCTGGCCTTCCCAGTACCCCATGGTAGACGGAGCGATTGTCGACTACTAAGAACTCTATAAAGTGATAGGTGATTAGTGATGATATTCTCATTTCTATTGCAAGGATAATTTTTCCTCTTGGAACAATGTTATCTCCAGTTCAACCGTATAGTATAACTCATGGGGGTCAGTTCATGATCCACTTGCATTTGTTAAAAATTGTCCCAAAGATGATTTTCATGGAGCTTCCATTATCTACCAACATTCTTTTAAGGCCTTTTCGTGCTACGACGGCCCTTACTACCAGAGCATCACAATGAGGATAGTGCAGTCCAGCTACAATGTCTTGCGTGAATATGATGGGCTGCACCCCTTTCCTGATTAGGGGTTGGCTATTGTTAACTATGAAGCTCTCTATTGGGAGGTTCCCTAACCTCCCTTACATAGTTTTTCTGGACGTTCTTGGATTCCACCCGACATACGGGCCAACAAAAATGGTATCAATTTCTCGAATCAGTTCACGGTTAGAGTCAATCAGAGGGCTCCTTCTTTGCCTTTGCCTCTGACCTTTCCTGGGTCTTTCCTTATCGTTTTCTCTTCTTCGATGAGCATCATCCCTTTTGGAATGCCTCACCTTGACTCTCCTAGGCTGTCGATCCTGCATAGAATGGAGCACATTTTCTCGTAAACGTCTATTCCTTTGGTTATCTGGTCGGGGGTACAAGGCAATGTCTTTACAGTCGGTTGTGCTATGGCTATAAGAATGGTGGTAGGTGCAATAGAGGGGTGTAAGGGGGATGAATTGGTTTTTAAAACTCTTTTGAAAAATTAATCTAAAATCAAGCACATAATAACTAGATATATTAATTCAAATAATAAACACGAATAAGAAAGCAATAAATAAAGAGGGATATAGAATGCAAATGATATAATTATGGAAGTTCAATGCAACGCAATAATCTATGTCCTCCGTTACCAAGCTATCCGGCATGAGCAAAACCAATTTCATATGGTGATTGACTTGTGATGCAATCCAACTCTTCACAAAGCTTCTGGTGACTTATAAACAAGGAGCACCGATCCTTATACAACGTTGAGTTTTACGGGACCTCAACACGACCCACAGGTTTAAAGAAAATTGACTTTACAATTTGAAACTTCTCTCTTAATAAATGATATGATCACAATTAAGTATCAAGAGAGAAATAGGCTAACACTTTAATAAATAGCAATGAATGAAGCTCAAGTATTAGGTATGAAAAATTTTGATGTGTAGAATGATTTTCAAAATTTAATTTCAACAAAAACTTTTCAAAACTAAAATGATTTGATAATAATAAAAGATATGAGAAATTAATACAATTTTGCTCAAAAGAATCTTCTTGAATGCTCTTAAGTTGTTATAAAGAATGGCAAGCGAGTTGTTATTTATAACAGTTAAAAACGTGAAATTCTCTGTCGAACTAGTCGATCATTTGGACGTCAGACAGTATGGAATGACTGAGCAGCCGTTACTTCATTAGAAATCAGAACGGTCAAAAATTCGACCATTGGAGGTGAACTAAACGTCCAATTCACCATCTAGGCATAAAAGTTTCGGTTTCCATTTGATTTTCTAACACAATGTAGACTTTTGCATGACGTTTTTACTTTATTTCTTAAGGTAAGTGATGCTAGTAAAATTTAAAATTAAGTTGAATTCTTATATTTGAAAAATAATTTTTGTGCAAACATTTTACGAAGTAAGTTTTTATCGTGCACAAAATCGTCACTTGAGCTTTCAATGAGTCATTGCTAAGGATTTAAGTATTTTACCTTTATAAGTGAGTTCAAACATATAGTTCTAATATCTTCGATTAAGTTGGCGCGAGTGTACGATTTCGTGTTCGATTTTCAATTTGGAGCAAGTGCTCGATTTGTCTCCGATTGTTTTAGTGCAAATGCTCGATTGAGAATGCTCGATTTCCATCTTGAGCTTTCTTGACCGTCACCTTCACATCCTTGGTAGCAATTATTTTGTCTACAATTTGATCAAGTTTGCAACATGTATCAATGAAGACTCGAATAAAAATGTTAGAGATAACAATACTTCGTTTGTTATAATCAAAACATAAGATCGACCATGTGTCAACAATTTCTCCTTTTTTGATTATGACAAACAAACGATGATTTGCAATAAGAAAGATACTTTATCTCATATGATTCATACATGCTATACTATTCCTCGATCTTTTATAGATTAAGAAAATATTTTGTTTGTTATAATCAAAACATAAGATCGATCATAGATCAACAATTTTTTTTTTGTTTTTTATTATGACAAACAAACGATGATTTGTGCTTGCCTTGTATAAGAAAGATACTTTTATCTTATATGATTCGTACATTGCTATACCACTCCTCCTATCTTTTATAGATCAAGCATTCATATGTTAACTTGCTCCCTTTTTTATACAAGTCAAGCATGCATAACATATGTTTTCCCCCTTTTGCCTTAAGAAAAAAAAACACTGCAAAGTAGGGAATTAAAAAAACCACAGGCCAAAAGAATGATTTATAAAATTGAAATCATAGTGAAATATTCATCATGAAGTAATTGGAATCTTGAATTTTTTGAAAAAATTGATGGATTTGAGGGAAGAAATTAGGAATTATGAGATTGTTTAGAAAGAAAAAGGAGAGAAAATGGGAGAAAAAGTGACATGTTCGCGATTTAAAGAACATGTCCGTCGCTGAACTGGACGTTCAGTTTCTCGTTCAAATCTTTTTTTTTTTAAAATAATTAAACATACTAAATCATGTAAATACGGTGCACATGAAATAATGAGAGAAAAACATGTAAGCGCATGTAATTATGAACTTAACTATATACTTCAAATTCATTAATAATGCCTAAACCTCTTTTAATATGTGAGAATCGTTCAAGAGCTCAATGTTTTGTGAAGATATCGGCTAATTGATTTTCCATGTTTACAAATTATAACACCATATCACCCTTTTGAGCATGGTCTCTTAGGAACTGTTGTCTAATTTCAATGAGTTTCGTCCTAGAGTGCAAAATAGGATTTTCAGACAAGTTTTATGGGTATATGATCAAATGATATGTGATAATCACTAAGAGTTTGTTTCATTCATAGAACTTGTGCACAACAACTAGTGGCCGAGATATATTTGACTTTGGTGGTTGACAATGCAACGGAATTTTGTTTCTTGCTAAACCATGATATAAGTGCAAAGCCTAAAAATGACATGTTTTGCTAGTGCTTTTACGATCGATTGTGCACTCGGCCCAATCGCCATCCGAATAGCTAAGTAGGTTAATGTGAGTGCCCTTGGGATACCAAAGTCCTAAAGTTCTAGTATCCCTAAGATATCTAAAGATTCGTTTCACGATGTTAAGATGAGATTCTTTAGGATTCGATTGAAATCTAGCACATAGACACACATTATATAATATTGAGTCTACTTGCGGTTAAAGAAGGGATTTGATCATATCTCAATATTTTGTTATATCAATAGATGTACCTTGATCGTCCTTGTCCAATTTTATGGATGTGCCCATAGGGGTGTTCATTGGCTTTAAGTCGTCCATGTCGAATCTCTTGAGCATGTTCAATATGTATTTACTTTGATTGATGAAAATTTCATCACAAGTTGCTTAATTTGGAGACCGAGGAAGAATTTAAGTTCTCTCATCACACTTATTTCAAATTCCATGCTCATGCACTTAGAAAACTCTTCATAAAGATAAATATTAGTAGCACCAAATATAATATCATCAACATAAATTTGAACAATGATCATATCGTTCTTTTGAGCTTTAACAAAAATAGTGGTATCCGCTCTTTCAATTGAAAACCCATTTGAAACTAGTAATTTTCTCAATCATTCGTACCAAGCCATATGATCTTATTTTAGATCGCAAAGAGCTTTTCGAAGATTGAAAACATTGTTCGGATGTTTGTGATTTTTAAAATTGGGTGGTTGTTCAACAAATACTTCTTTTTGAATAAAACCATTAAGAAAAGCACTTTTGACATCCATTTGATAAATAGTGAATTTTTTTATGACAAGCAAATGCAAGAAGTATACGAATGGATTCTAATCTAGCCATCGGTGCAAATGTTTTTTCAAAATCGATGTCTTCTTCTTGATTGTAACCTTGGGCCAATCTAGCCTTGTTATACACAATTATTCCATTTTCATCACGTTTATTTCTAAAGTCTCATTTAGTACCGATAATGGTTTGATCATTTGGTCAAACAACTAAATCCTAAACATGGTTTTGTCAAATTGATTTAGTTCTTCTTGCATAGGAATCCAAAATTCATCAAACTCGACCTTTTTGAAGTTTTTCAGTTCAATTTGTGAAATGAATGCACAACTATTTAAATGATTTTTAGTAGAGGCTCTAGTAGTAATACCTTTTGATGGATCACCAATGATTAGTTTTAGGATGAGAAGGAACAAACCTCAATTCTTTTGGTAGAGGTAAATCATTTTGGACTTTGGTTGGGTCTTCTTGGCTTTGTCGAACATTTTCCCCTTCTTGATGTTCATCTTGTGGATCTTCTTTGTGTTGATCTTGAATAGTCATTTGTTCGAATGGAGTTCCAACCTTACAAAAAATATCAATACCTTTCTCACGATCAAGAGAGATAATTTGATCGAAAGTGACATGCATGTACTCTTCAACGACTAGAGTTCTTTTGTTGAAAACTGAATAAGCTTTACTAGTCGATGAATATCATAGAAAATTTCAATGTCTCTATTGTATTCAAGATCTTTGCACCCAAAGATTTTGAAATAACCGATATTGGGAATTCTATTTTTCCAAAGTTCATGTGAAGTTTTGGTTTTCTTTCGACTAATTAAAACTCTATTAACAAGCATTGTTAACAGTTTCGGCCCAAAAATATTTTGGCATGCTATTTTCATTTAGCATGGTCCTAGCCAATTCTTACAATGTGTGATTCTTCATTTCTACTACAACATTTTGTTGAAGAATTCTAGGAGTCGAGAAATTATGTCCATATCCATTTTCATTACAAAACTCATCAAATGCGAGATTATCAAATTCTCCTGCACGATCACTTCTAATAATTATAATGGAGTATCCTTTTTCATTTTGAACCTTTTGCAAAAAAATGTTTAAAGATTTTTAGAGCTTCATCTGTAAGACTTGAGAAAAGAATTCAAGTGAATCTAGAGAAATCATCAACAATGACGAAAGCATAGTATTTTCCACCTTAAGTAATGATTCTCGATGGTCCAAAAAATCAATGTGGTATAATTGAAGTGATTTCGTAGTTGATGAGTGTAATATGGGTTTAAATGAACTTTTTACTTGTTTACCAAATTGACATGCATCGTAAATTTTGTCTCTTTCAAATTTCAAATTTGGTAAACTTTAACAAAATCATTTTTGGAGATTTTTGAAAGAAGATCCATGCCAACATGACCTAATATCCTATGCCATAGCCAAGTTTCATCTTTTAAACTCACTAAACATTTTTCATCATTTTCAAAAGCAATATTTATGATATAAACATCTTTGCTTCGACTTCCTATAAACAATACCTCTTTAGATGTAGCATCCTTAGTTGATATTTAGAAGAATCGAATTTAATATGATAGACTTTATCACATAATTGACTAATACTAATTAAATTATGTTTGAAGTTATCTACCAATAGTACATTTTCAACGGAATGGGATAGATGATTACTAATTATATTCCGATTATTTTTCCCTTTGCATTGTCTCCAAATCTGACATGACCTCCATCCTTCTTTTTGAAATTTGATAGTAAAGTTCTATCTCAAGTCATGTACTTTGAACACCCGCTATCCAAGAATCGTTTGCTCGTCATCTTTTTCAGTACCTACAATAATAATTCAACTTTTGATTTTGGTACCCACATAAGCTTGCGTCCTGGTAGTTAGTTTTAGTGGATCCTCGAGTCTACTTATTTTTACTTTCAAAGTGTAGTTTCTTTTTTGTTAGACAATTGTAGGCAATATGTTCATTCTTGTTGCAAAAGCTACAAGTAATTTTTGAGAGAATTGTATTTGAGGCTTTGACAAATAAGTATTTGAGAGATTTTTGTTTCAAAAATGGTTTATATCCATGCCTTCTTTATCAAAAACACATTTTTGATCACTAAGTATTAAATCAAAATTCTTCTTCCCTTGAGTAAATTTAAAAAATAATTTTTATCAAGTCTTCAACATTTTATTTCAAAAAATATTTTCTTTATACTATGAATCACGTCAACATTTTCCTTTTTAGTTTCTAAAATTTGTCCTTTTTTGTCTCTAAAACTTTCTCCATCTCATTTATAAGTAATTGATGTTTCTTTTTAAGAATAGAATGATTAAGAGCGAATTTTTCAAATTCTTCTAAAATTTCATCATAAGAAGAAAATAAATCATCATATGAGAATTTTTCAATATAATTTATCTCATCATCAATTGCCATGAAGCACATGTTGGGGATCTTTTCTTGACTTTCATTTTCATTGCGAACATTATCATCGCTTTTATCCCATGTTGGCTGGAGTGTCTTTTTCTTGAAATTTCTCTTTTTGTTTGGACACTCAGTTTCTCTTATAACCGAATTTTTCCCAATCATAACAAACAATTTTTTGCTTTTTTGTTCACTCTTTTCTTCCTTCTTTTGAAACTTTCGATTATTTCGAAAGCCCCTCCATTTTTTGACAATAAGTATAAGATCATCAAACCATTCATCACTCATATGTTCACTTATAGTCCTTCTTCATTTCTATCTAAGACACAATAAAGTAGGTTTTCGGCTCTAGCATTCAAAGATGATTTTCTTTTATCATCTTCATCATATTCCTCTCTAGGTTTAGGAATAGATTGATCGGGTTTTCCATCAATTTTAATAATCTTGGTAGGCACATAAGGACCATATTCAATGACTTCCCATATATTATAATCTATTGATTGAATGTAAATCATCATTCTAGCTTTTTAATAATTATAATGTGTTCCATCAAAGAAGGGATGTCGTTTTGTAGAATGTCCCTCGAGATTTTGAAGATTGTGGTGGTTAGTCATTGCTCAAGATTGTAAAATCTTAAATTTAAAATGAGTACCTTGCTCTGATACCAATTGATAGCCCAATAACAGCTAAACAATAGGAGGTGAATTAGTTTTTAAAATTTTTTCGAATAACTATTTAGATTAATTCAAATATTAAGCATGGATATGAAAGCAATAAGTAAAGAGGGATAGAGAATGCAAATGATATAATTATGGAGGTTCGATCCAATGCAATGATCTACGTTCTCTGTTACCAAACTCTCCAGCACGAGTAAGGTCAATTTCACAATGTTGATTGACTTGTATGCAATTTAACCCTTTACAAAGCTGTTGATGGCTTACAAACAAAGAACAGCGATCCCTATACAACGATGAGCTTTACGGGATCTCAACACGACCCACAGATTTAAAAAAAAAATTGTTTTTACAAATTGAAACTTCTCTCTTAATAAATGATATGATCACGATGAAGTACTAAGAGAGAAATAAGCTAACACTTTAATAAATAGCAATGAATGAAGCTCAAGTGTTAGGTATAAAAAACTTTGATGTATAGAATGATTTTCAAAAGTTAATTTGATCAAAAGTTTTTCAAAATTAAAATGATTTGATAATAATAAATGATATGAGAAATCAATACAAATTTTTCTCAAAAGAATCTCACTTGAATGCTCTTAAGTTGTTATAATGAATGGCAAGTGAGTTTGTATTTATAACAGTTGAAAACGTGAAATTCTCTGTCGAACCGGACGATTATCCGGATGTTCGAAACAGTGCCAGGTGGCTGAAGAACCATTAATTCATCATAAATCAAAATGGTCAAAACTTCAACCGTTGGAGGTGATTTGGACGTTCGGTTTACCATCCAGACGTCCGGATGGATAGAAAAGTTCTATTTTGTCTGTTTGATTTTCTGACACAAGGTAGGTTTTTGTATGGCATTTTTACTTGATTTTTCAAGGTACGTAATGCTAGTAGGATTGAAAATTAAGTTGAAATTCTTACATTTGAAAAATAGTTTTTATGCAAACGTTTTACGAAGTAAGTTTTTATCGTGTACAAAATTAGTCACTTGAGCTTTCAATGAGTCATTGCTAAGGATTTATGTATCTTACCTTTACAAGTGAGTTCAAACATATAATTCTAATATCTTCGATTGATTTGGCAGAAGTGCTTGATTTGTCTCCAATTGTTTTGGCTCGAGTGCTCGATTGAGAATGCTCAATTTCCAAGCTCGATTGTGAATGCTCAATTTCCATCTTGAGCTTTCATGATCGTCACCTTCACATCCTTTGGTAGCAATTGTTTTGTCTCCAATTTGATAAAGTTCGCAACATGTAATAATGAAGACTCGAATACAAATGATAGAGACAAAAATACTTTGTTTGTTATAATCAAAACATAATATCGACCACAGGTCAACAATTTTTCCTTTTTTGTATATGACAAACAAACGATGATTTGCAATAAGAAAGATACTTTATCTCATATGATTTGTACTGTGTTATACAATTCCCCATATCTTTTATAGATGAAGAAAATACTTTGTTTGTTATAATCAAAACAAAAGATCGACCATAGCTTGAAGAACCTCAACAAGACAATGTTGAAGAACCTCCCCTCCAAAATGAGGTAATCATTCCAGAAGTACAAATTCAACAACCTCAAGAGACAATACCATTAAGGAGATCCACGAGAGAAAGGAAAAATGCTATTTCAGATGATTTT
>CAIGRP010101646.1:0-10385 GCA_903798385.1 Fraxinus cuspidata | reverse complement strand
ACTTGAATTAAAAATTTAGCCCACGAGAAATTTTTATGTCCTTATATTCAATTTTAGCATGATTTATTGTAAAACATGCAATCTACAATAATACATCAATTTAACATAAGCAATTTTTAATATTATGCAGCTTCATAACCTGCTTATTTCTCTGATATTCGTTGCGATATTCTTGAATTAAAGGGTGACAACTATAAAGTATGGAAGGAGAGAATTCTTCTCCATTTAGGGTGAATGAATATTGACTATGCTATTAGGAAAGATGAACCACCTAAGATTACCGATACCAGCACTGCAGCGGACATCTCACTTTATGAAAAATGGGAGCGATCTAATCACCTCAGCGTGATGTTCATAAAGACTAAATTTTCTGTTGGTATACGTGGTTCCGTCGATCAGCATGACAAAGTCCAAGACTTGATAAAAATCATTGATGATCAATTCGTCACTTTAGATAAGGCATATTAGCAAGCACCCTAATAATGAATTTTTCATCTTTTAAAGTTTACCAGGGTAAAAGGTGTGCACAAGCACATCATGCAGATGAGAGATATTACGACTCAACTTAAGAAACTTGAGATTGAGATGTCTGATTCATTCCTTGTGCACTACATCTTGAATAGTCTCCCACAAGAGTACGGACATTTCAAAATCTCGTACAATACATAAGGATAAATGGTCAATTAATGAATTAATAACTATGTGTGTTGAAGAAGAAGGGAAACTAATAATGGAATAAGGTGAAAGTGTAATGTTGACTACAACCCGAGGAAAGGGGAAGACTCAAGCCAATCAGAAAGGGAAACGTAAAATCCCACTCCAAGCTAATATTAAGAAAGAGGCCAAGTGTTACTTTCCTTGATTGCGTCAAATTCAAGAAATAGCTTGAGGATAAAGGTAATCCAACCTCTAATATGGTTAATGTAAATATTAATACTTGGTGGATTGACTCTAGATCTACAATCCATGTTGCAAACTCCTTGCAGAGTATGCAAAATTTAAGGAAGTTAGTAGGAAGTGAGCAAAATATCTTATCTGGAAACAAGATTAGCTCACATGTGGAGGCTATAGGAAGATGCATTTAACTTTAAGTAGTAGCTTTGTTTTGAAATTAGATAGGACCTTTTATGTTCCAAGTTTTTCAAGAAACTTGATTTCTATTTCCAGGCTTGTAACCTTTGGGATATTTCTTTAATTTTTCAAATACGTCATTCAGTTTATTATATAATAATTGTGTTGGGAATGGTACTTTGTCNTTTGTTTTGAAATTAGATAGGACCTTTTATGTTCCAAGTTTTTCAAGAAACTTGATTTCTATTTCCAGGCTTGTAACCTTTGGGATATTTCTTTAATTTTTCAAATACGTCATTCAGTTTATTATATAATAATTGTGTTGGGAATGGTACTTTGTCTGATGGTCTTTATCGTATTAATTTACAAAACAATATCACTTATAGTTCAATGCATGTTCATACTGTCACTAAATGGTGTAAAATTAATTAAGACTCCTCTATGTCGTGGTATCGTAGATTAGGACATATCTCTATAGATAGAATCAAAAGATTAGTGAATGATGGGGTACTTAGCACTCTAGATTTTACTGATTTTGATACATGTGTGGACTGCATTAAGGGAAAGCAGACCAACAAGTCCAAGAAAGGTGCCAACAAGAGTTCGGACATATTAGGAATCTACATACTGATATATGTAGTCCAATCATGGACTCACATGGTTAAAAATATTTACCTTTATTGATGATTACTCTCGATATATGTATCTCTACTTGCTTCATAATAAGAGCGAAGCATTGGATGCCTTTAAAATCTTTAAGACTGAAATAGAGAAACAATATGAGAAGTAGATTAAAATCGTAAGATCAGATAGAAGTGGAGAATATTATGGTAGATACACAGAGGATGGACAAGCACCTGATTCACTTGCTAAGTTTCTTCAACATCATGGGATATGTTCCCAATTTACCATACCTGGTTCACCAGACCAGAATGGTATAGCAGAAAGATGAAATAGAACATTATTGGACAGGGTACAGATCATGCTTAGGGTTGGCAATGGGGGGGGGGGGTTCGGGGCGGGGCACCCCCGTCCCACCACTTCCCCATCCCACCCCGTCCCGCGCGGTGGGTTCAGGGCGCGAGTTTGCCCCGTTTCCCGCCTCGTTTGTTTTTTTCCAATTTATTTATTATTTTATTTATAGTTAATTAATTTTTTTTTATTCTTCACGGGGTGGGTTCGGGGCGGGGTACCTTCGCCCCGCCCCGTGACCCGAGCATCCCTCCCCGCCCAGCCAACCTGTTCAGAACGGATTTTTTTCCCCATTCGGGGCGCGATATTTTGCCAACACTAATCAAGCTTAGTAGCTCCAATCTTCCTAAATCCTTATGGACTGAAGCACTTAAGACGATTGTGTATATATTAAACCGAGTTCCAACTAAGGCTGTCCCAAGGACGCTATTTGAACTATTGAAAGGTTGGAAATCAAGTTTGCGACATATGTTCGTTTGGGAATGCCCATATGAAGTGGAGAAGAAGTTGGACCCAAGGACCATTAGTAGGTATTTCATTGGATATGCCGAAAGGTCTAAGGGATACAGATTTTACTGTCCATCTTACAGCACTAGGATTGTGAAATCAAAAAATGATAAGTTTCTTGAGAATGACTTGATTAGTAGGAGTGGTCAAACCAGGAACAAAGTTCCTGAGCATGATTATTTGGAATCTCAACTTTCCACCTCGAGTGACAGAATAGTCATTATTCACAGCACCCCTCAAGTACAAACAGGTGCTGAACGACTAATAATTGAAATTCCACAAGCTGCTGACAATGTTCAAGGAGATCAGGTAATTCAAGAATTTTCAGAATCTCTTGAACAAATAGTTGAACCACAAACTTCTCAAGAAGATGATGTTACAACATTAAGAAGATCTACTAGAACCAAAAGGTCAGTAATTCCTAGTGATTATGAAGTGCATTTACAAGAACCTGACCACAATATTGGAGCCGAAAATGATCCGAAATCATTTTCACAGGCAATGAGTTGTAAAGAGTCGAAATTATGGTACAATGCCATGAAGGAAGAGATGAGTTCCATGAAGAGTTATGGAGTCTGGGATCTTGTTGAGTTGCCTAGTTGTGCCAAAGTCATTGGTTGTAAATGGGTCTTTACTAAGAAAGACTCGCTAGGCAATATTGAGAGATATAATGCCAGACTTGTTGCTATGAGATTCACTCAAAATGAGGAAATCGATTATACGGAGACCTTCTCTCAGGTATCTAAGAAAGATTCTTTACGTATTATTTTGGCATTAGTAGCCCATTTTGACCTTGAGTTATAATAAATGGATGTGAAGACAGCATTTCTCAATGGAGATTTAGAGGATAAGGTTTATATGAAACAACCTAAAGGATTCCCCTCTAATGATGGTGAGCACTTGGTATGTAAGCTTAAAAAGTCTTTATACGATTTAAAACAAGTATCCCGTCAATGATATTTAAAAAAAATCCCATGGATCAGTGTATATACCAGAAGGTTAGTGGGAGTAAGATTTGTTTTCTTGTTTTATATGTAGACAACATTATACTTGCAACCAATGATAAGGATTTTGTTGCATGAGGTGAAACGATTCCTTTTCAAACATTTTGATATGAAGGATATGGATGAGGCATCTTTTGTCATTGACATTAAGATTCATAGAGACAGATTACAAGGAATTTTGTGTGTCTCAAGAATCCTATATCAACAAAGTTTTAGAAAAATTCTGGATGAAAGATTGTTTACCAAGTGTAGCTCCCGTTGTGAAGGGTGATAGGTTCAATTTGAACCGGCCCGAAAAATGATTTGGAAATGGAACAAATGAAAAACATTCCATATGCTTCTGCTATCGGAAGCCTAATGTATGCTCAAGTTTGCACATGGCATGACATTACATTTGTTATATGAATGTTAGGACGATATCAAAATAATCCAAGTAGGGACCACTAGAAAGCAGCAAAGAAAGTAATGAGATGCCTTCAATGCACCAAAAGTTACATGCTTTTGTATAAATGGACAGATAACCTGGAAGTGTTTGGATACTCTGATTCAGACTTTGTCGGCTGTATTGATTCACGAAAATCAACAACATGATATTGTATGGATACTCTGATATTTTTATGATGGTTAGTAGAGCTGTATCATGGAGGAATGCCAAGCAAACCTTAACTGCTACTTCCACTATGTTAGCCAAGTTCGTTTCCTGTTTTTAGTCTACTTTGCATGGTGTATGGATCAAGAGTTTCATATCTCAGCTTAGAGTTATGGATTCTATTTCTAGGCCATTAAGAATTTATTTCGAAAATTCTGCTACAGTCTTTATGGCAAAGAACAACAAAAGTGGTAGTCGAAATAAGCATATCGACATTAAATATTTAGCCATAAGAGAACGTGTTAAAGAAAATGAAGTGGTCATTGAGAACGTTAACACCAAATTGATGATCGCTCATCCTTTGACTAAGGGCATGCCACTACTGAAATTCAATGATCATGTAGAGAAAATGGGACTTGGCTCCACTATGTAATGGTATATACAATTTTTGTATGAAACTCTTATTTATTGTGATATTTTCTCATATTCATGCGCGTCTTCATTTATTTGAGAAAATTCATTTATGTAGGACCAAGAATAAGATATAAGGTCTTTTCATTAATTATTGTTACCATGTAAAGAATAATTCTTGAGGATCTAAACACATTCTAATACATGGAAGATACTACTCATTATTAGAGGACACATCGCTATGATTCATATGTTTGTTTCTTAAAAAGGACAATCGATGGGATTGAGTAGAAAAATTAGGCTGAATGTATGGACCAAGTGGGAGATATAATATATCCGTCTCTTCACATTCCCTTTGAAGTCTCTTCACATCTCTTCAACGGTCATATTGATGGTCCAACATTCATGGAGTTATCAATTTCAACAGTTCAAAGGTTTCTACATTTATGGAATTTAGTTTCACCATCAATTGATTGGTAACTTAAGCCATAATTTAATGGGAGTTTTAGCTATATATATATAGAGGTTTTGGCCCCCAAACTCAATCACTAAAAATACAATATACACCATCTATTGAGAGTGTTGAGAGTTTGGAAGTTCCATTGCCTGTAGAAAGGAGAGGGTGGAGGTATGAATCGATCCCTATGGTATTTCGATTTTTCGATCCAATTCATTTCCGCATAATTGCTCTGGATCGATTTTTGTCTAACATTTAGTATAAGGAAATCTATTTCTTCCATTTCTATCTCTAGTCAAATGGTAACTAGTTAAGATTAAATTTGAATAGGGTTGTTTGTCCCGGGATTAAATCCCGGGTCAAGTAGCACCCCCCATTTAAATTTTGAGTTGATCTTCAATTTTCTCACCAGACTATACTTGATCTATTTCGGATTGACATGCCTCCACGTCAAGTTGATCATCATGTACAACATTTTAGAATTTTGAGTTTTTAAATCAATCTCTTTAGTCATCAAATTTTTGTCAGAAACAGAAGTAATATAATTAAAGCAAGGCATTACATTTTTATTAAAGATTACATTCCCACTTATAATTACTCTAAAGCCCTTTTGTTTCTTTAACACAAAGCCTATAACCTTTGATTTTCTCATCATATCCTAGGAAAACATATGTTAAGGATCTCGACTCAAATTTTTCCTCAATCTGATGTGAATTGTCTACAAGTTTTTTTAGATCAAATAAATTCAGAAGTTTTAAAATGAATAATCAAACCGTTATATCATATACATATTCGGAAGAATATAAGTCCACCTAACCCTCGCAATTTTCTATTGTGTCCTTAGGATTCAAACTCAAAACCTCTATCTTATGAGAGACTTAAGGTAGATGTATTGGATTCAAATCATAGACGACAAGACAAAAAGACTTGAAGGGTAAGATGGGCATATGCTCTACCAAAACGAATAGTACGTACTGTATAACGGTTTGGGCATGAAGGATCGAATTATTACAAATTATGTTAATCATAGAAGTTGCAGTTTCTAAGTTCTCACCCTAAAACAATTTTGGAAGTTCACATCTTAGAAGTTTACATCTTATTTTTTTCCAATAAGGTTCTATTTATTCTTTTTGCCACACCATTTTGTTGAGATATGTATACTATTTTTCTACGTCTTAGAATACCACATTCTTTACAAAATGAATCAATCTTCATGCTATATAATTCTGGACCATTTTTAGTCCCAGGTGCTTTAATGTGTTCATTAGTTTGATTTTCAATCAATATTTTCCATTGCTTAAGTTTTTAAAAGTATTAGATTTAGCTTTTAGCAAAAAGGTCCAAAATTTTCTTGAAAATCATCTACAATCAGTAGATAAAACCTCAACTTACTAAAAGTATTTATAGAAGCTGGTCCAAAGAGCACCATGTAATATTCAAGAATAAAGTGGGATTTATGAATGCCACTCATGAAAGGCATTCTATTTTGCTTTCCTATATACATTCTTCACAAAACTTAAGCTGATTAACTTTATCTTTTCCAAAAACTCCTTTTTTTCTTTAATATTGGAAGCCATCTATCACTTATATGACCTAACTTCTTATGCCAAATTAGTGATTTATCATATTTTGCACTAACTACACCAGAGCTATTGCCTACTAATTGCATGATATGCAGAGAGTAAATTCCATTCAACTTAGAAGTGGAAATCATTTCTCTTAAATTCAAAAAGATTTTCGTAAGGTCTTCGTGAATTTTTATATCATAATCATTATCTAATAAGGAAATTTGATTTCTTTGTAAATAAGAGACATATCTAGCTTTCTTTAATTCTAGAATGTGATTGTTATCTAACAAAAAGATAAGTTTTTCAATACCTTTAATCTGACAACTCGTGTCATTCCCTATTTGATTTGTCCACCATTTACATTAATAAATTCAGTAAGCCATTCTTTAATAGGGCACATGTGAAAAGTACTACCAGAATCAAGTGCCCATTCATTGGTACTTTTTTTTAGTTGTAGTCACTAGGACAACTCCATGCCTTTCAGAGTCATTGTTGCAAGCTATAACTACTTAAGCATCATTACTTATCTTATCTTACATGTTAGTATTTTGAAATATATTTTTTATGAAATGATCAGTTTTTCCACAATAATAAATTTTTTTTAACCTTTCCTTTAGATTTTTCTTTATTTTTGTTCGTCTTTATTCTTTCCCCTCTGTCCTTTTCCTTTCTTGTATGAGTTATAATTACAAAAATCATAACTTTCATTTGTCGACTTTTCTTTTACAGTCAAACACTCACCATTTTTCGTGTCTTTAAAACCGCTTTCAATTCAAATTCACTATTCCTCATGGCTGAGATAATTATATTCACCGTGAGCTCATCTCTCCAATAATCCAAAGAGAAGTTACTTCTCTTTACTTATCCCCTAATGAGTTCAATAGGCTACAACTTGTTACTCATCTGACATTATTTCATCACAGTTAAAGTCTTGAATTAATTTTGTAAACTTATCAATGTTCTCTTCTAAGTTTGAGGATGTGTCAAACCTAAAATTGTAAAAAGTCTTAAGAGATACCACTTATTAGGCATAGTCTTTGACAATTAGTTGCTCTCTAACTTCTTCCATAGTGTTTCACTTAAAGTTGTCTCTCCCGCTATCACATAAGTAAAGAAAAATAGAACTCCAGCAATCTCATCTAACTTTTTTTTTTCTAAAGGTACTGATTTATGTTGTCGATGTGGACCGGAACATATATCTGTTGTAGCAACAAATCCCTCATTTTTTTTACTCTAGAGTCTAAAGTCTTCGGTACTATCTCACATGTCTACTTCAAACTTGTGTAGAACAATCTTTCACAAATAAAGCCACAAAACAAAAATTATAACACAGAAAGTGCAATTCAAACTTAGACAAATAGAACTCCAGCAATCTCATCTAACTCTTTTTTTCTAAAGGTACTAATTTATGTTGTCTATGTAGACCGGAACATATATCTGTTGTAGCAACAGATCCCTCATTTTTTTTACTCTAGAGTCTAAAGTCTTCAGTACCATTTCACATGTCTACTTCAAACTTGTGTAGAACAATCTTTCACAAATAAAGCCACAGAACAAAAATTATAACACATAAAGTGCAATTCAAACTTAGACAAAATTAATGGACAACCATTACTGCAATTTTTTATGTAAACATGTTACTTCAAACTTGTGTAGAACAATCTTTCACAAATAAAGCCACAAAACAAAAATTATAACACACAAAGTGCAATTCAAACTTAGACAAAATTAATGGACAACCGTTACTGCAAATTTTTATGTAAACATGTTTTATACAGAAACAATTTTTCACAGATCATAAATTTTGCAAAATACAACAGAATTATATGTTCTAAACCAGGGACGGATCCAGGACCGAATTACAGGCCGGGCTAATACGTCAAAAAAAATTACACATGATTTTTTTTACAAAAATTTATATATATATAGAAATTGCAATTGAGTGAGGTTTACGGACTGAAAACTCTTTTATTCAGTGTTTTTCTCATATATTCCTAGATCCTCCTGGGAGATATTGGACAAAAAAAAACTAGTAGGCTTATTACCTTAATAACCTCACAATAGATATGTATATACATGAACGAAAACTAAGAGAGCGGGGTTACATTGTACCAAATTTGAAACCATAGGTTTCAATTACAAGCAAAGTAGACAAGAATACCAAAATAGGATCAAGAATTTCAGATATCAACTGAATCACCCAACATAGACAAAAGTTAAATTATTTTTCAACTAGAGAACGAGTTGCCTCAATATAGCAGGAACTAGGAGTGAGTCACAAAGAATCGCCAAAAACTAGGGTGAGTTACCACAACTCACCAAGAATCAAGAACGAATCACCAGAAATTAGGATGAGATACCACAACTCAATAAGAATTAGGAACGACTCACCAAGAATGTTCAGAAATTAGGGAAAGTTACCACAACTCACCAAGAATCAAGAATGACTCGCCAAGAATTGTAAGAAACTAGGGCGAGTTACCACAACTCACCAAGAATGAGGAATGAGTCACCAAGAACTACCAAGAAATTAGGATGAGTTAATACTAACCCATCAAGAACCATGAATCACCGGATTCATAATGAGTTACCCAAAAATCGCTTAAGATCTCAACAAATTACCATAGGTACAACAAAAAAAACCTTTGAGAGATTCAACCAAAGGTTGAATCAAAGAGAGACCAGACCACAAATACTTTGAAAACAAGTTTGTTTCCGAAAAAAATTCAGATGAGAAATGGTTCAGGATTTTTTATAGAAACAACGAGGGTTTCAATTTCAAAGCCAAAAACCATATTAAAATTTAGTGTTCCTACTCCAATACCACTTGTTCGTCCCAATATATTGTTTAAACCAAAAATATCAAAGTTGAATTTGTAGAAAATTTAAAAATGAACATAGAATCTTTTCACCTACTAACGAGTCCGAATGTTCATGTTCTTCTAAATATTACTAATCCTTTGAATCTACAAATAGATCAAGTTTTGGTACTAGAAATCAATTCAATCATCGTTCAATATAAATGTATGCACATATCTCATATTTCTTTCATCTTTCTCGCGCCTCGCTCAAATTACACAAATTGTTCACCAAGGTAAACAAATTACTCCTCATTTGCCTAAGTACACAAAATTCAATCAAGATTTTTACAGAGAAGAACCAGGTTTTCAAAGAAAAACACGAGAGAAAATTCAAAAGTTGCGCACACGCTAATGTATGTAGATTAGGATTAGTGCCTTTTATAAGAAATAGGCAAAAGCCATCCAACGACTTTCATTAAGCCACGTGTATAGTTCGGATCACTCCAATTAATAAGACAAAAAAGCCATTCATCAAATTCGCCCTTTTGTTCTTTTTATAATTTACTAAAACATAAGCGATGTCAACCCAATCAATTGTGAAGCACATTTTATCAACAAGGATTATAAGGCTTGGACAGTCGGCATGCGTTTGACTAAAGGATGTTGAAGTCCACATATTGATCTCCCTTTAGATATATAGATATCCAATTCAATGACCTCCATATATGATATGACTGATTGAACTCCATCCCAATCCATGTAACTTAAGAGTGTTATTTGTTGAAATTAATTGAATTTAATTGGGTTAAATAATTAAATGTGATATTTAATGACGTGGGCCATTGCAATTAATTTGGGTGAATTGGAAAAATCTCCAATATAGGCCCATAAGTTGATAAACTCATTTTAAGTATTTTATATATTATTAGCAATCTTACATCGAAAGTTTATAAGAAAAAGGATTTGTGTTATATAGTGAAATATGTGAACAAGTTATAATTTAAT
>CAIGRP010101644.1:0-12477 GCA_903798385.1 Fraxinus cuspidata | reverse complement strand
TATCCTTTGTTTCCAGTATTGAGGGTTAGAATCTTATTAAAAACAAACATAACCAAACATAATGTCTTCTTACACTAGCAATAGTACACGTGTAGTTGAAGATCAAAGTATTAGGGTAACTGCAAAACAAGCATTACGGTAAATGCAAAACAAGCATAACTAGCTACACCTAGACCATGAGATCTCGTATTTTCCATGAGTTGCTTTTGTAGTATTGGATTTAATTTCCCTTGTAGTAGTCATAAACCAATGCACGTCCATTTTCCCTTGTAGTAGTCATAAACCAATGTACGTCCTAACTCCTAAAGCATGAAAGAAAAGGGAAAAAAAATCCAAAAATCCTGTATTAAAAGGGGAAGGAGAAGGGGAAGGGGAGGGGGGGGGGGGGGGGNGGGGGGGGGGGAACATAAAAGAAAAGCTAAAATCATGTTTGTTACACCTTCGCCTTCTATTGCGAATTACTTCCATATCTACTTAAATCATTTGGGGTCTCATGAATGTCTTGAATTTGAGAATGGTAGAAATAAGAGCTTTGGAATCATTCTCCCTTCCCCAATTATGATTATATGATATGTTAGTTTGTCTAACTAACAAGATCGTCAACCAAGTTCTTCAATTTTCAGATTGTTCTTGGTACGACAGGTCCCAGTCATCAAGTTTTTTTTATGTACATATGAATACACGAGTGATACAATTCACCATTTATTACAAACTAATAAGAAAAAAACTTATCATGTATTGAAATCAACAGAGAGCAATTTGGAAGAGAAGCATACCTACTACAAGTAGATAAAATGGTTGGAAGCTTGGTTTTGCTTGTGAGACACAACAAAATGAGACAATGACCACCAGTGAAGCACAGAGACAAACACCAGTGAAAGAACTACTACTTATTGGCAGATCAACTAAGAAAAACCACACATGTAAATGGAAATAAATCATCAGACAGAAAAAATCATCTTGCCCATGTTCTGATGCACATTAAATTATGGCTGAAGGCATCATGGACCAGAGGGCGCATTTATTTTGTTCAGAATGTTACACTATTTCGAAAATCAATTCACCATTTCGAAAAATTAGAATGCCTGCATTTCAAATTCTCAACAACATTTCACCATTCAGTTCACTCGAAGCTGTAAAGATTGATTTCTTACATTTTGCTAATTAAACCGGCCACATTTGCTCTTTGTTCGTATAATCTACATTTCTAAATCCAACCAACCCCGCCCCACCCTTCTCCCTNATAATCTACATTTCTAAATCCAACCAACCCCGCCCCACCATTCTCCCTCCTTTCAAGATCTAATAATCGCCACAAGAAGTAAACACATCACACCGATCTCATTGAAGAAGATCAATTAATGAAGACAAGCCACATAAAAAACATGTTAGTTTTACCTGATTTTGAGCTACGGGAAGGGGGCGGATTCAACAATTTTTGAAGTTACCGTCGCGCCACAGTTTTGACAGGCGACGGAGGAAAGGTCTCTAGTGGAATCTGGAAGTGTACCAGTGTCGGCATGGTCTCTTGCGGAATCTGGGAGATTTGCCTGTTTCGGTGGAGAATGAAAATGGAATCGGGAGGAAGAAGAGCTGCTACGGGAGAGGGGAAAGAGAGAGGATAAGGTGAAAATGGGTATTTCCCGTGTTTTCTAAAAGTAAGGCATTTTGTACTGAAAAACATTGAAAACGTGGTTTTGAATGTTTTCTGTTTTCAGTTCAATTTTTTTTTTTCAAAAATTCATTTTCAAAAATGAGAAAGAGAACGCATTTTCAGTGTTTTGAAAAATCGAAAATCGAAAACAGTCTGAAAACAGCAAAGAGAACGGGGCCTTATTTTTTAAAGTTTTGCAGATTTTTTTTAAGGCTCAGCTCGTAACAGGCCGAAAATGACCTGTGTGGATCAATGGGGCTGACTTGGAGTCGAGCCGAGCCAAATAGACACCCCAAAGTTTGTCTCGCTTCATCAAGAGACAAGCTGAACAATACTTGGATGACGTTAGCTCAGACTTTTCCTGTGTCGTCCGAGTTAGCGAGCCAAATTGATACCCCTAAGTTTGACTCGTCTTATCAAGAGGGAAACTGAACAATACTTGGATGAAGTAAATCGGGATGTATCCGTCCCATTTAACACTTGGATAAAGAAAAAAAGTCAGAATCGACGAGACAAATTGACACCCTTAGGTTCGACTTGTCTCATAAGGGACGAGCTGAACAATACTTGGACGAAGTGAATTGTGTCTGTCCCATTTAACACTTGGAAAAAGAAAAATTGCCCCCATGCAGGATCGAACTACAGACCTTCAGTTTACAAGACTGACGCTCTACCACTGAGCTATAGGGGCTCCACGTGACAAGCCATTTTTATGGTTCTTATTAATGTTTTTCCTTGAGATTTCTTATTGAAAAATTGGGTTGGTTCAGGTTCATCTTTCAATGGAGGGAAATACTTTCGATCCTGTAAAACACCAGTTTTATCTCATTTTCTTCATCAATTTCGTATAATAATGAAATATATTCTTGTATAATTGTGTTCGTTATGGCTGTAAAAAATCTGAAATCTTATTATTGTAATTGGTGTATGTAAGCAGGATTTGATTCGTGCAATTTTCCAACTCGTTTGGAAAAGAAGAGCAGCAGGTTATTCGTTCCCCCCCCCCCCCCCCCCCCTCAATTTCGTTTTCATTTTAGTTGCTTTCTGAAATTGAATCCCACATTACAATTTTTTATTTTTTTAATTTAATTTAATTTTTTTTCCCTGAGCAGAGCGGGAGAAAAATGAACGCACAGAAACTATGGAGGCTGAGGTTCATTTTCTAATCCAATTTAGATTATAACCAATTCAATTTCATTTCGTAAATAAAGGAACTTTTAATTCTATGCTAATAGGAGTGGATGTTATATTTGATAATTTGATTGAACATCCATCGATTATTCCATGTACATATGAAATGTCTGATATTAAAAATACTATGATATTTTAAAAATATCAAAGTCCCCCTTTTTTCTAGTTGTTATGAGATTTGCATGATTGCTATTATTTATAGATGGGAGTCGGCACATCAAAGAAGAATCGGCTTACGTCTGGTAAGGAATCTACACTCTTGACTTTGCTTCTGGAATAGAGCTCAGGTTCTCTGGACTTCATTGGTATCTATAATTTGAATGCATTGTGCTAATGCAGTGTTGCACTTTTTATACGGTTTGGATTTTTAATTGTCATTTGAGAATTTGTGTATCTTCATGTCCTACAATTGAATCGATGATGGTCATTTATAAACCAACAGAACATAAGAAGGTAGTTTATGATTGCTCTATTATTGTAATCTAGTGTAGACAATTGTACATGTAGCTATTAACCGAACATAGAAAATGTAGCTGTAAGATTTGGCAAATTGCAAAAACACTTCATGCTCCAAAGTGATTGAATGTTAGAGCCTTTTTGGAAGCTTATATCCTTGTTACATTTAAAGAATATGTGGTGTTGAAATCACGTTGAAACCAAGGTTACTTTGTTTTCTTTCTAGTTAGATTTGCTTTTGGCTGTGTCCTGGTTGCATTGTGGATATCTATTCTGAGGTAGAAACAGAAAACTGGTTTGTATCTTTGCTGATCTACATAGGTTCTTTCAATCATTTGTATACACAAGAAAATTAGCTGGAGGTGAACCTGCTGGCTGGTAAACTAAAGTAAAATCATTTGTAATGTTCCTTTTGAGTTTTACATGAATTTCTATATTATCATCAATGTTTGACTGGGGGCTTAATTCCAAAACAGTGCAAGGTCTAGTAGTGGTGGCTGTTGGATTTGCTTGTTTTTAACTTTCTCATTAGATGATGAAAACTCAGGCACGGATGGTTTAAGAAACTTGTTTCCATCCTTTAAAACTAAACCAAGTCTTCTCTTAACTTACTTGAGCATTCCGTTTAGCCTTTCCCTGAGTTATGCTGTCCTCAAGTCCAAGAAGTGGACCATTTAAGTTCTATTGAAATCATATATTATTTAATGTAGTTCTTTTCTTAAGTTTGCTCTGCAGCTAACTTACGTCTATATGCAGCTAATGCAAATGCATTGAAGCTGAGCTGTGAACTCCTTCGACTCTTTGTGACAGGTGACAGCTTAAAATGAAAATCGTCCTTTCTTTCTGCTATTATTTGTATTTTTATATTTCTTATATTGATATCTCGTTCTCTGCATCACTTTGCAAAAGTTATTAAAAACTCACTAATTTATTACATATTTTGCTGTTTTCCATGCTGTAGAGGCTATTCAACGTGCTGCTACAATTGCTGAAGCAGAGGGTTCTAATAAAATAGAAGCAACTCATCTGGAGAGGATACTTCCACAGTTGCTTTTAGATTTTTAAGTTGCATCTGATATACAGATTTATAACATCTGTGTAAGTTTAAATGTTTTACAGTCTGGAGACAAGGTGGTTTAACTCTACTTATCCTATTTGAATGTTGAGTACTGTTGTGAACGGATTTGTGCAAGTATTATCATGGTAGGAATCACGTTTCTTCAAATTCATTGAGCACATGATTGGATCTGATCAGTAGTGTGGGAGAAAATGGAAACTCCCTGCTTTACTTTGTTTTTGTTAGAGCACATTAAGATTATTCTTGTTTCGTTGAAAGTGCCTTTTTGATCAATTTTATTGTTGTAAATATTGGGTTCATTTGTTGAGTCTCTGTAGTCCATGTAGAAGACCTCAAACATATTGGATCTTAGTACGGAAACTGTTAGAAACTCAAACAATTAAGATAACAAAATCGCTTTCATACCACTTGTTGAGAACCGGGTCAAATAACAAAGACGAGAATAATATGAGAAATATAAAAATAATGGATCACACAACAACAAGATTTATGTGTGAGAAGATGACAATTTCAATATACCAAGAAACTAAAAATGTCTTTACAAGTTTTGACACTCTCTATCTAAATCTAAATATAAATAATTCTCTTAAGTTTATAATGTATACATCAATGATCAATTGCAATGCTGAGTCTATGAGAGTTTACATCTCGTGTAGTAATTATAGGAGCCCAATTTTAAAGTTCTGGATGAAGTAGAACATAAGAATCGCGATGAAAATCCAATTCTTTCTAAACAGGCAGCGCCAAGGCACCCAACCCTTGTTCCTCATTTTCGCTGTTGGTGCCTATGCGCCGCGACCGGCGCCTAGGCGCCCCATTTCAGACCCAATGCTTCCAACACTTTCTCATCCATTCCATAGTCATTTCCCCAATCAAATTTTCAATTCACAATAAAATGTGATCTCTTATCAATCCGGACTTCCAAATCAAAATTATCTAGGCTTGCTCCTGAATCAAACTTCCAAATCATATGGAATTTGAGTTACAACTAACAAACTCCACTTTGACACAACTTCCACAGCAAGGAATTAAGTCTTCACTCTTTAAGTCATCCTTCAACTCTTCCAACATGTCCCTTCCGGGCACAACATGCCCCTCCCGGACATATTTTGCAATTGTGAACTAAATCCAAACTCTGCTTATCCGCATAACTACTTTGCACCACAACCTTGCTTGAATCGTCCTATTCACTTTCAGCTCTAGGCGAGTCACTAAAACTGCTCGAATCACCATGAGAATTTCCAACTCGAGTTATAAAACCTACTCGAATCACTACGAGCAACTCGATCACAACCAACTCTACTTGAGTTACTGCTTATCTATCCATAAGCTGCAACTACTTTTTCAGTGACCGTCGAACCTTTCAAAACATATAACTGGAACCATATAGTGCTATTTAGTATTCCATTCTAAATTGCAATCAAGTCTCTCATTTTCTATTTTATATAACATTTAACTTCCTGTAATTGAAAATTGAACCCCTAAATTCTATTTTATTTATCTTAACCTTATATTCAATAGCATTTCCTTCCTTGTAAACAATTTATTTTGATTTATTTAAAATGACATCTTGTATTAGTAAAAAAAAGTTGAAATTTGAAAGACGTACCTACTTACCAGTGTCCAAAATTTGAACTATTTTTAGCTTGATCCCCGTATCTTATATTTTAGAAAATAAAAGTTCCGATACTTAGATACATACCCGTATCCGATACGCGTAGCATCATAGCCTTTCCCTAATCAAAATTCATGATGAAATTTGATCCCTTATCAATTCGGACTTCCAAACCAAAATTATCTAGATTTCCTCCATGAATTAAACTTTCAAATCATATGGAATTTAAGTCTTATCCTAAAAGAAACCTATTGTTGGAAACTGGAAAGCGGTATCTTATGTTTACTTGAAATTTGAATAGAGAGTGATATTTTATGTTTACCTGAAAGTTGAGTTACAAAGAGACGAATGTTCTCTTCACTCTCCAAATAGAAATATAGTGCACTCTTTCTAGTTTGTACACAATGTTTTGCGCTATCACTCTCTTTCGGATTTTGGCATGATGCGTAAACCGTCCTACATGCATAAAGTTCAGGCTTTTTATCGTTCTTGTTTGGGGGTGCAAAAGTTAGTTCTGTATAATTATTTGCTTCTATTCTTAAAATTATTAAGGATGCTTGGACCAGAACATTCTACTGGTTTCTATTACTTGTGTCATCTTCTTGTAATATCTAATTTGTATTTTAGATTAACTAGTTTGACTCACTAAGTAATAAAGTATGTTATGGATAATAAATATACTTGGGCCATAATGTGATGGTCTCTTATTTTTATACTTACACCTTCCCTATTATGTTTGAGCTGGTTCATTTAGCTGAATAACAGTCTTTCAGAAAGAGAATCTTTCTTTGTTACTACTAATCCTAATCCTATTTTGAATAAAGAGGTGGAGAGGAAGGGATGGTATAATTCATAGCACTCTTATTATATGTTCTAATATTGCTTGTAGATGGATTTAATTCTAAGAGATACTGCTATTATGAGCAGATTCATTAAATCAATCTAGAGGTAACCCACAAAGTTGACACGTATCAAATTAAAAAAAAAAAGTATTTTTTGTTGTTTTTTGAGGTTTATAAACATCTGGTTCTTTTGGTTTTGAAATTCTTTTAGATTCCAGTCAACCGAGTTCAATTGGGGGTGGGGTGGGGGCATGTAAATTGGGGGTCTACAGAAAAATACAAGTTAAGAAAAAGATGTTAGCTTTTATTATTCTTGAATTCAATCTTCGTGCTACATTGTACATTTCTTAAAAACTCTCGATGAAAACTCTGCACTCTTTGATAATTGGAAATTTTGTATGCTGGCAACACTCTTAAAATCAAAGATCGCTCACATGATGATGCTTTAATATACAATTTCTATATTTCTTAGGCTGCCGTCACCTTGAAGATTTATGGTCAATAATCCATCTGCAGAATTATAGGTGAACTCCTCCTCCTTCATATCCACCTTACAGCTACTAGGTTTTGTACTCGAATATGATCCAAATCGTCCAGAACCTCTTGCTTTGATTGTCACTGTCTCCTTAAAGCTGAACTCTTCAATTGCTCCCCCCGAGTTGTACATGTCCATTAATCCGATAGGTGCAAAATGAAGGTTTTCATTGATCTCCTATTAGTAAAATAGGCATTTAGAACTACATGTTAGTCTTGCTCGAAATTAGTGGATTGGAATAGAAGTGTTGAGAGCTTTGCTCACCTTGATTGGGGAGATAGTAAAAATTTCGCATTCAAATACACCTAGAGACACTGGAATGGTTTTGTTCTTTGGCACCCTGGAAAGAGATCCTGCAACATGAAGTGTTCAGTATTCAGATTTCTGTTTTGGTGAGTGACTATATATTGAAATAATGGTAGATGACTAACCTGTATTGAATGCATATATTGCACAGTCTCCATTCCACATTTCCCCTGCAATCTCTTCAAGGAATTCAACATCAAGGGGACTGACATGGCCCGTAATTTGTACAGCATTTAATGTTGAGTTTGGACTGGATTCAGGAGCTTCTTTCATCAGCCAACTTCCTGCACCCTGGCAGTTGAAAGCCCCTATTACTCCGTTTAGCTTATTCAAGTTCCATATCTTCATCAAGCTGTTTTTTTGTCATTAAATAGAAATTTGTAGTTAGTAATGGTAGATGGAAGTAATATGTTGATTAAAGAATTAAGCTATTAAACATAAATATAAAAGATTACCTCTTCCCGTCCATGACTGGATCTACAAAAAGGCAATCTCGAGTAGGTCGGCCAGCATATTTAGCTCTTAAGATGGTTCCATCAGAAAGAACAAGTTTCTTGAGGATCTTGAAGTCATGTTTGCCTGGCTTGTCACTGTAATATAAATGATGCATTTTCACATTGATGAAAAAATTGAAAGCCTATATTATCTGTTTCTAAGATGTGGAGTGATAGAAATATCCTACCTAACATACACTGGACATCCTCCCACTGCTCTTGCTGCTCCATGAAACTCTGCAGTATTGTGGTTGCTCTATATTCAAGAAAGAAGAGTCGGTATTTAGCTAGCTCTGTTGTATTAATTTTTGTTATATTTGAATTTCAATTAACTGTTTCTATGCCGGTCTTTAGCCTGACAGATTTTTGTTATATTAGAAATTCAATTTACTGTTTCTATGCTGGTCTTTAGCCTGACAGGTCGTAGTTAAACATAGGAGAATAAAATATCTTCTGGAACATAAAAACATAGATAAAAGATACTTACATGGAACATATCCCAGTCGGGCACGGCAGTTTCCCCGATGAGAAGACTGTTGAAAGACACTGATGCAATATGTATAGTCTGAAATGTTGGTTCATTAGGCATGAAATCCTCTGAGGCTCTAGCTGTTGCACTCTTCTTTGAACTAAAAATTGATAAGATTTAAAAATAAATAAAAATCAGATATTATTCGAGATGCTGAAAATCTTAAGCTATTGTAGGAACTGGCGTTCAGTGGCTTCACCTAAAAATGTTGTCTGAATTGTGAGACATGCAACAAATTAAGTTATTTTCTCTGAAGTTCTTCTCTATAGAATCATCAAGAGCTTCATGGTACTGTTTACTAATTGAAACTCGACCACCATATCCTGAACCTAAGGTTTGTATTAAGTTCTGGACATCAACCTTGACACCATCAACTCCACTATCGGCAAGGTAGCTATGGAGGTCATTGTAGAAGTCATACACCTTTTGAGGGTCTATTACTCCAACTCCATACTTCTCTAAACTGTCCATGGCTATGTCTCTAATATTCCCAATATTTCCTGGCGATTGAACTGGATAAGCAAGCTTAGGATTGTACTTCTTTAGGGCTTCAGAAGAAGGAGAAACACCTCCCCAGTATCCAGCTAAAGCATGCCACAAATAAACATATCTGCATCATGTAGTAACTTTGAGCATTTACTCATTTTATGAAACAGAAGTTTGTTGTCATTATTAGAACTCCTGGAAACTTACTTTAATCCATAGTTCTCTTTGATTGTGTGGATAAACTCTTTGAGATTGGTAGATGAACCGTCTGATTCCGAGCCCTTGAACTTGCTGTTTTCCTTGATATCTGTTAATCTGGTGGCAAATCTATACAAAGGTAGTAGCAGTACATTATTAGTACCATGATCTCAAAGGATTTACAAAATCTTACTGGATCTTGCAGAGAGGACATACTGGGTTCCTTCAACACGAGGTTGGCCTTCCTTTTGAAATTCATTTGCTGTTTCTTGCCATCCATCATCTATGATCAGGAATTTAGGGGAAATCCCACCTTCTTTAAAACTGAAATACGAAGTCAAAGTTCATGTGATTGAGTAGACCTGTTTTAGTTTTGTTCAACTACGACGAAAACTTTTGATGTAGTTAAGGTTTTGATGTTAAACCTTTGAAGACCCTCTTTGATTCCGTTTGGATCAACTTCTGTGTAGAAAGCATCCCATGTACACCATCCAAACCAATCTAAATGAGCAGGGGCCTGTCAGTAGAAACATGATATATCTTAGTTTCAATGTTCTAAGGTATAGTTGAACAAATTGTGTGGTGGGGTAGGGTTGGGTGGGGTCAAGAATCATTTATACCTTTTTATTTTCAAGGTGAGAAAATGTACCCTTGAGCTTGGCCAATATCCTGCAGAAATAGGAATTTGGAAGCATCAGAATATGAAATTATAATACAACCGCCTTAATAAGTAAATAAATCCTATTGACAGTTGAAGAAACATACTTCATTGAATCCTTGATCAGTTCAAATGGGTTGTCCCCTGAGCTGATGAAAACTCCCTCTAATGCTTGAGAAGTTTGGACATCAGGATCACCTTAAAAATGCACAAAAATCAGACGGGACCATATATTTCCTGGACATACCAGTTACCGTAATACCCGGCACGACTGGATCGGGTAAAGGATTTTTGAAAAATGAAGAGCAAACCTACCACTTTCATAGCAGAACTGAAGCTCATTTGATGGAGTCCCTTGCAATGTTGTCCTAAATAGTCCATCCAGTATAGGCAATACAAGAATGTAAAATTTATTTTCTAAAGTTGTTGCCTCTACAGAAGTTTCATCGTCAACGTCAAGTACTGAATCTTCTCCTGCTTCCAAGAGAAGCATTTGAGTCTCCATAGGGATATCACTGGCTGATTTTCCGACACGTGGAATCATCCACCAGATCTTGGCTATGAACAGACACAAGAACTTATAATTCCTGAGGAGCACATTAGTTGGGTCACATAAGGGCAATCGCTCAATTCTTAAGCAAGCGTTTTTAAGACTAAAGAGTCGGGGAAAAGGAGTAGAATGATAAGAAACACACTTACTCGAGAATTCCAAGATTAAAAACATGTTGAGAACTTGAAACTGTCGAACTTGCTCCGAGAAAAGCAGCCTTCGAACCCACCGGAGAAATGACAACATTTTCCGGTACTCCGGTCAAAACAACCTTGCCGCGCACCATGAGGCAGCCATTTTTTATAACTGGAACTGCAGTTATTGTCATCTTTGCCTAACGTAATCTCTCAATGCCTTCCCACTTCAACTGCACAGAATTGAATCAAAATGAAACCATATATGAAGATAAAAACAATGTGAAATCTTACACAAGAATGCTAATAAAATAGTTCAGACGTCCAAAGTGAAGAGGTTGGAGATTAAAATCTAAGAAACATACAATCCTAAGCAATCTAATGAAAATGGACTTTCAGCTTATAATTCAAGAAAATCTAAAACAAAAAATAATCCACCTTTTTTTTTTTTTTTGGTTTTACCTATACAACTTTGGTATAGCCTTCAAATGTAGATTTCAAGAACAAGTAAGAGTTATAATCAAAGGTGAGAAACCCGGATCAAGAATTGAATTCTTATATAGCTAAATTAGGACAAGTAAATCCAAAACCCCATCCACAAAAACTATTGCTTTAATCGTAGGTTCTTGGTGTATTATGCTGATTATTTTGGACCAATAATATCTTGGTAAACTACATATGGGATCAACGATCCAAATAATGTTGACATGGATGTGAGTCAGCATTTACATTAATTTGTGGATGTTAATGTATGAACCCCACAAACCTGTCAACGGTATTAGAAAACCAAGAGAATTTGACAACAATTCAAAGTTTGCCCATGGGAATTCAATGTTTACTACACATGGTAAGATTCAACTAGAAGCTCGATTATTCTCGTTCCAAATGAGTCTATAAAAATGACTACTTTTCTAAGTCGACATAGAGATATTGACCGTCTAGTTTCTACAACTCGAAATGACAAACAGAGAAGTGGATGCCCGTTGAAAGGGTCCCACCCACTTTTTACGTAGCCCTTTTTGTCAATAATTTTTTGACTAATGGATTGGTTATGCAAAAACTTTGAACTTGATCTGGAAGTGGAATACCTAAATTATGATTTAGAGATGAAAAAAATATATTTAAATTTTATTATAATTTGTCTTCATACTGTATAATCACTATTAGTGTATAAATCCAGCAGTAAATTATTGATTTTAACAGTTCAAATTGTTGTGGATGACCAGGCAAGAAAGTAGTATGATTGGAAGGTCACATGCCTAAAATTATTTTGTCATCACATGCATCATAATGTTACCCCTCGTGGCATGATTCCAATGTGCTGATAATTCACATGCTTTATATTTGTGGAAGATTTCAATAGATGTTAGCTTGGAGAAATCAGGACATAATTGAAGGATTTTTTGGAAAAGAAAATTAGGACATAAACTGATTTTTTGGGGGAAAAAAATCCTTTCCGTAATAATTAGGTTAAATAAGGCATTTTCATTTTGTTAGTTTAATAGCTTTCCATATATATACATATAGCAGGACTTATCTGTTAGTGTGAGCACGAGCAGTTTTGTCCCAATATCTTGAGAACTGGATCGACTCGATTTTCACTGAAATTGTTAAAATGGAACAATTGATTTTACGGAAAAGAAGGATGACACCAAGATCGATCAATTATGGTCCGATTCTTTATGCTCAAAAATAAATTGTAAACTATGGAATTGCATTGGTTGGGTGGTGGAGTTGGGGGGGGGGGGGGG
>CAIGRP010101607.1:0-17789 GCA_903798385.1 Fraxinus cuspidata | reverse complement strand
TAAATATATAATCATAATCCTATTTGCATTGGGATTAGGATTACATCATCATGTCTGGAGTTTGAAGGTATTAATTGTGGGTTTTATCAAGGTCTCTCGATACCTGCTGAGAGTCTTTTCTAGATATTGTGGTTCAAATTTTCTTGGCTTCTTTTCAATCAGCGGTTGATATATGTGTTGCGGATTGCTTGAATTCTTTAGAAGTCAATGTTGTTTCATGATGTCATGAGGAAACACTATTGTGCATTTCAACGAGAAAAAAAATTACTTGGCCTTAGAGTTCCAATTTAGAATGTCATGAACGGGAAGGAGTTGTGGGGATATATAGATGGCAAGAGTAAAGCTCTTGACAGTGGAACATATCTTGTTTAATGGGAAAGCAAGAATGCAAGAGTTTATGGCTTGGGTATTGCGATCTATTGAGCTTGACATGGTGAATATTCTTCGTTCCTTCACAACTGCTAAATTGATGTGGTAATATCTGAGGTGTGTCTACAATCAAGACAACAAGGCTATAATGTTCAGTTGGAGTTGGAGCTTGCTAATTACAGTCAAGGTAATTTGTCCATTAAAAAATTTTATGGTGGGTTTCTTAATTTATAGAGTGTTCGGGCATTATTCGTGTTAAGGTTCCTCAAGAAGCATAAAGTGCACTTTAGGATGTTCATGCAGAGAGTCAGAGAGATCAATTTCTAATGAAGTTGAGATCAGAATTTGAGACTACTCGGATAGGTTTACTAAATCGTGATCTTGTCTCCTCGTTGGATCTACTCAACTTGTAATGACATAAGATAAGATTAATTACGAAGCAGTGAACGAGGCCTATGCTACTCGGAGAAGAGGAAGAAAACCTGTTGAAAATTCAATGATACAGCAGCAAGGAATATGGGCATATTTTACTGAATTGTAGCAAAAATTCTGCAACTATTGCAAGAAGGATGGTCATATCATTAAGGAATGTCCCATACAACCCCAAGACAGACGGGCACAAGCATTACATATGAATGTTCAAATCCCACTGGTGGCTTCAGATCTTTCACAAAATGTTGCAACCACCTCGACTAGCATAGCGGTGTTAATCAACCCGGACTCACACCTTAGATTGTACAAGAAATTATTATGTCAGCTTTCTCTGCTTCTAGCCCCTTTTTGGTGCCCATTATTTTAAAAATATATATATTTTTGAATAGTATTTTTAGGAAAACGTATAGTTCAAAAATATGAAAAAGTTTTAGGTTTACATGCGGAATATTTTATTGTGTGAATGTGTGGTTGAAAATAATCATGTAGCAAAAACAGTTTAAAACAATGGGCACCAAATAGGGGCTAAGACTTCAAGGTAAGAATTTTCAACTCCCACCTTCTTGGTTCGTGGATTCGAGTGCCTTAAACCTTATGACTAGCAGCATAAATATGTTACATGGAATTCGCAAGTCTGAAGGTGCCCAATACATACAGATTGTTAATGGCAGTTTGCTTCATATTACTATTGTTTGTACTCTTAGATATGGTTTCAAATAATTTTTGTATAATCGAAGTTGTCTACAAACTTGATTTATGTCTACCAATTGGTGGATACTAATTGTGATGTTCATTTTTTTCGTGGTGGTTGTATTGTGCGTGATCAAGTGTCCAGGACGATGATCTTGAATGGGCCTAAAGTGGGGCGTTTATTTCTTCTACATTTTTCTATTCCTAGTGTAATGTCTTTGGCTTGTACTACATTATCGAATAAAAGTGAGGGTATGACATTATAGACTGAGTCATTCAAATTCTACAGCATTAACACATCTAAAGAAACATGGCCATTTGGGAATAAAGATCAATTTCCAGCCCTTAGTTTGTGTTTACACTGTGCTACCTGTAAACTTAGCAAAAATAGAGCTTACATTTTCCTATACATGGAAGTCGTGCTACAAAATGCTTTAAGGTCATTAATTATGATGTTTAGGGTGTTAGTTTCACATGTTCAATACAAGTCTTTATAACATTCATCGACGATTAAAGTGGTTTCACCTAAGCGTTTCTTCAATTTAAGGCTGATGTGATTTGTGTTTCCGACCTTTTTGCTCTAACTAAAACATAATTTTTCACTTGTATTAGTCTTACGTTCTGATTCGGGGGAATATATATCTCACAATTATTAGAACTACTTAAAGTAGAAGGATATCATTTCTCAACGCTCTTGCCCCTACACCCCTCCACAAAATGGGGTGACTGAGCCCAAGATTCAATATCTAAGTTGAAGCTTTGTCTACTGCCATTTACTTGATTAATCGCTTGCCTATGCAGACTGTGCAATATGACTCTCTGTACCACTACTTATTCGGTAGTCATCATTTCATTCGTAGTTTTAGGTGTGTTTGTTTTGTCCAACTATCACCCACTAAACGCTACAAATTTGCTGCCCAATCTGCACGATGTGATTTTATGGTGTACATATGTATAGTATTGCTCAGAAAGGTTTTTTTTATTATAATGCTACTGCTAACAAACTTCGTATATCTAAACATGTCAGTTTCCTTAAAAATCAATATTTCCTTAAGTTTCACATTCTTTCAATAGTTGATCTTGCCATGATTCGATGATGTGTCATATGTTGAACACTTTAAGCCAGGTTTTGTGTAATAATGACGTTGTCCAAGCCAGCAACGCCCCTTCCCAACCTTAATCCAGTTGAAATTGGACCTCGAGATCATAACAGAGTCACTCGACATTAGGTATGGTTTTCCTCATACATGTCTCACTATAACTTTGGATACTATAGCAGTGCTTCGTTCTTATTCTCTTTCATCTCCACAAGCTTGTTGGAAACGAGCCATGCAAGAAGAGCTTCAGGCACTACACGAAAAGAAACCTCTCATTCTACATTATCTAATTGCTATCTAAATGATCTCCTAATTATTATTTACCAAAAAAAAAATCATTCTACACTAACTAAGTGTTGTTTAATTGATCTCATAATGAAGAGTTTCCTATTTTAGAATTCTGTACAAACTAGTGTATCTCCATATGAAAGAAAATATATATAATGACCAACTAATAAACCAGCCCACGAACCCTAATGATCTAATGGTACTTGGCATATTAACATAAGGCTATAGTGAAAGAGATGGTATCACTGCATAAGAACCATGTGATGGCTTGTATATAGACTGCATAGGCACAAATTGATTAATGGTAAACTAACAAGTACATACAAGTCACGAGAAACGGATGTGGTGTAAATCAAATAGAAAATGATGCTAAAATAATTTTTATTTGGTTAATAAGTTAGTGCACATTTAATCTGTAGTGTATGTTGAATCAATAGAAGAATGTAACATTCTCTTAAACTGTGCGCCTCTTTATTATTATTATTAAAATATATATATATATTAGAAAAAATGTACATTTTAAATAGCATCATAAATATGTCTCTCTTAAAATACGATGTAAATCAGCCTTATTGTCTTAAGAAATTTATTAGATTCAACTTGGGGGTTTACATTATGACACAGTGCACCATCTCCTCTCCTGTCTACGTCAGAAATCATAAGAACTTATTAGTTGTTCCATATAACCTAGCAACAGCTCCTCTTCCACCATGTGACTTTCTATAAGGAAAAGGAAGAATAACCACTGATGAACCTTTTAGGTTCATGCTAGTTTAGTTGCAAAGGAGTATCCACTAAGACGAGTTGACTATAATAAGATTTTCTCTCCAGTTTTAGAATACACCACCATAAAATTTGTTCTAGCCTTAGTTGCCAACTTCAACTTAGAGTGAGAACGAGTAGATGCCAAATCTGTCTTCCTGAGCTTAGAGAGATGACTTAGATGAACCATACAATGGGATTTAAACAAGAACATAATCAGGATTTAGCATATTTTTTTAGCACATCACTATATAGATTGAAGTAATCATAAAGAAAATAATAAAAATGGTTTGAATTGTTTGTATTTCTAATTGTCTTCAAGTGAAGTCATTATGATAGGATCATAAACTACTTAGGGACAAAATATTGGGAAGCTATCTATCTACCACTATATGTAGATGATATGCCTATAGTTATGTAAAACATATAGGGGCATTCAAAAGATAAAGAGGACACTTGGACCAAATTTATTGTCTTTGGTCAGGCTATAAAGATACAGGGATGGACATTAAAAGGGACAAAAGAATAGAATAATGCGTCCTCAAGTCAGAAGATTTACATACAAAAGATGAAGGTTTTGACTTTTCAAAAAAAAAAAGATGAAGGTTTTGATGCAGCAAAAAGTGAGATGGCTATGCTTAAAAGCTGGTCAAAGTTAATTTTATGTAACTTAACAATTTCCAAACATTTGTCGCTAGAAAACAAGTTACTTCTTTTTAATAAGTTTTGGGAAAAAAAATAAAAGATTTTTTTAAAAGCCAGACATGGGCTACTTAACAAAAAATGGTGACTTTTTTAATGTTCGACCAAGTAAACCGTTATACCCTCAGCTGTACAATAGAAACACATCATTAACATAGTATACGAGTTTTTGGTCATTTGCCATATTTATTTTACTTTAAATTAATTCCTTTGCCGAACAGAAATTTACTTAGAAGTACATTTTACTTAAATATACCTACAAAATTATAAACTTTTACTTAAAAGTGACTTACTTCTTCTTTAAGCGTAGACAAACTTGCTTTGAATCTGTTTAATTTATGATTAGTTGAGAGTTTGCGGTCAATGAGATGCTAATCACAGAAAAGTCCTCAAGCAAATCAATCGAATAGCATAGGCAACTATTTTAAGTTTTGACAGTACCCTACAATCACGAGGTCCATGAGGACTGCTAGCAATTTTTGGCCTGAAAGCCTGTGGATTACGCTCCAGTGTAGCTTCAACTGCTTCTCGTCTGGCATCTTCATTTTCGATATTGTTATGACAATTCACACAGTTGCATCCATCGCAATATACACCAGATGCAAAGCATTCGCAATACCTGACCATTAAAAGAGTATGCAACATAAAAAACCCCACATACGAAAGCAGCTTGCAGTTAACGCCGACATGCTTAATTTAGAGGAGAATTCAAACCATTGGACCATCAGCAACCCAGACAAAATTATCAGTTCAGAACATGTACAATTTAGTGGTTGAGAAACAGAAAACGTGTGCACAGTTCAAATGATTTCTCAGAAACACAAAAGGTATTTATCACAGTAAACAAAATGCTTCAAGGAATTGTAAATATTCTTCTTTATTGCCCACTTGCCACTATAAGTTAGATATTGGTTAATAAATGAACATACAACTAAGTCTTTTGGATATTTGTTACCCAATAGGTTCCACAGTTATCTTATAAAAGATTATTCCACTAAACAAATGTTGCTAAAAGGGAAAGACATTACTTAGCATCAAGTAAAGATATCAATATTGATCCAACGAAGATGGTCTTTCTATATGCTATAAACATCAGTTAAGATCTCTATAAATATCCATTAACATTGCTGTTATTCTGAGTCATCGACTATTGAAATACCTGTGGCTAGACTCATGGTATCCTCAAATACATTAGAATAGTATAAGGTTACCAGCTCTATCTGCACACACATAAGGGAGTGGTAACATTGTCAGCATAAATTACATATAGTTGAAAGACCTGAACTGGAATTATCTCCGAAGGATTCTATCAGTTATAGTCTCCAATAGTTCAATTACAAAACATAGGCAAATTCATGCCAAGACCACTAATATATTGCTAAAGTTCAGAATGTGAAAGCAACAAGACCATTCCACGTCCTTGATTTTGACATTGTTGGGGACTATAGATGCACCAGCCGGAAAATAGACTATATACTAAACCGAGCACGGAAAAGTTGGCTCAACGACCAATTAAAAAAGGTGACTTGAGAGCAGAAAGTTAGAAAAAGGCTATTCTACTCCCCCCCGGGCACTCATACTGAATACTTCAATTTCCCAATTTTACTACCATATTAGCTGTTGCTTAAGCTGTAGCATTCACGTCAAGAATGTGAAGGAATCAACATATCACTGAGTCAGACTTCACCATACCACTAAAGGCAAGAAATATGACAACTACTTACAACTTTAAACACCGTGAGTGTTTGCAATTACACTGCTTTTGCTTCTTTGGAGTACCGTCTTTAACTTCAGCTTGGTTTTGCCTTGACCGCGCTCTTGGGGATTCAGGTTTCCTGAGTGAATTATAACATAATAGTAAGAGAACTGTCTTGGTATATCAATTATATGTGCTGCGTGCATAATATAGGCATGAGTAGAGATCATTAGACAGTTAATCAAGGTATCAATTGCTTATCCTTTTCACTATCTAACAATACGAAAAAGTAAAAGAACCAAGATGGAGAACCATACTGGAATTAGCTTTAATATTTCATCTTCAAATTATTAGGCTTCAGAGAAGAAGAATGTAACAAGAAGAATATGCTGCGATGTACTTCTGAATCTTAATGAACTTGATGCAATGAAAAATGCAAAAAGTGCGCAATAAATTCAAATGAATGCAAATGTCATTAACCCAAATATTTGTGGCAAGCAGACTTAAGGCAAGAAAATACATGGGAACCTTCTCATGCACATGGCACAAGATTATTTATCTGTGGACCAAAAACAAAACTAGCAACAAAATCAGAGCTTACATTTAAGGCATAAAGTCTCTGTAGAATTATTTGGCGAGGCAAAAAGAACCCAAAATATGATGTTTGAACCAAAGAATAGGGATTAGCATCCTCATTTGTAGTGATGTAACCCACAAATTACTCAACAGAAGGGTCAAATACAAAATGACTTGAAAGAGTCAAATGCATAAAGACTTACACAAAGTTTCTAACTGTACAGGCTAAATTATATTTCAAAAGGGCCGGAAAGCAATTCGAAAAACAGATTAACGAACACTCAAGTTTATTTGACTTTCAAATTTCTATAATTGAATAGATGACGAAGTTAGACATCTGGGAAGCTCCTTTATATAAAGAAAGAATTCTAAGATTATTCTGAAAATTATGAATGCTCAAAATGAAAAGATCGAAAATTTGTGACTAAACTGAAATAAATGACCAACGAACCCACAGATTTTTATAAGTTTTAAACTTTAGCTTTCAAATTGTCTACCAAATTGAAATTTGAAGTAGAAAAGACTCACAGAGCAGGTCGAATAGAAGGATGAGAGGATGCAGTCGCCGGTTGTGGAGCTTGTTGCATTGTCACAAATGCCATCTGTGGCAGCGGCGGCGTTGGCGGCGGATTCTTTGGCTTCACTAACTGCTGCTGCTGCTGCTGCTGCAGCGGCTGGCTCAGATGGCTAAGCGTCTGTATTTGTTTCGGTTGAGAGACCTCCGGCAACGCCAATCCCACTGATGATGATGTGCCATCCCCGAACCCCGTAAAATCCAGTTGCCTCGCCGGCTTCCTCACAGGAAAATCCGCGGCAGCTGCCGGAGTAGCATCTGATTGCTGCGGCCCTTTTGGAAGGAATTCACCTCCCTCGCTTTGTTCCATTAGAAAATGGAACTAATATAACGCAATTTTTCGTATCAATCAACACGAATTATACAAGTTTCTTCACAGGAACACCCAAAATTGAACGAATTCCAAATTCAAAATCTAAAAAGGTGAAAAATCAGGAATTAAAGACTGTATCTCTGTTCACACAGGTCACATTCAAACAAAAATCCAATAAAAATGTCAGGCTCTAAAATCTCACTAATCAAACCTCAATCAAGAAGCCTCTTGATCCGTATATACGTATAGAATTACGTATGTAAAACGAGAATAATTTGTATAACAAAAGAAAAAGGAGGAGGGATTTTCGAAATTATTTCGAAAGAGAAGGGGTTGGAGGCTTTGAGTGGCTCCTCCCTCTCTAGCTTAGCTTTTGAAATTCAATTTTACAAATTTTGCACGGTCAGATTTCGTTGATTATCTCATCGTACGGTTTCACCTAGAATATAATCCAACGGGTAAAATCATAGAAGCCCGAAGGTGGGTGTTGAACCGTTGGATCATGGGCGTCTAATTTTCGAGGACAATTGGTGAAGAATTGTCCAGTGCAGTCAATTCCAACGTGCTACTTAACTCAAACCTGCCACGTCATGGAAAATTGTTATATGATTGGACGGTTTATAATGGTGTAATAAGGTCGTGAGTAGGTTAATATTTGTAAGAGAATAATAAGATTCTGTTACTGGAAAAAAAAAATGTGACTTAAATAAAATAATAATAGTATGGCGCTACATTAATGAATTGACCTGCTCGTAAGTTCTATTTGGTTCGGATTAAAATCTGATTTTAATTCAAGTAAAAGTCAAACAATTAATATTAATCACGATCCCACAACTTTTCAATCATACATTTGAAAAAATTATATCAAAATCTACTAAAAATTTAATTTTAATATCCACCAACACCCTCTAAATAGTGAGCGAGCGAATTAAGAAATTTGTTCCATAACTAGTTAATTGAGTAATTTTCAATTTTGTGAAAAATAATTTAAGAAAAATTGTAGCATAGTTCCGACGTATATTTCTTTTTGTTTTTTCTTTTTTTCTTTTTCGGTTCATAAAACTCTATACTTTATTACGAGTTTATAAATAAAAATAGTGTAAATATTTATAAAAAAAATTGACACTGATTCGATTCTCATTCCATCCTAGAGCCCATGGTGAATGTCTTCTTTCTGTTCTAAAATGCAGAGATAGTTACGTTTCACTCTAAATAATTCATGTTTTGAATCGAGTCGATTTCATATGTGGAAGGAACTCTATATTTTTTCTTCATTTTCCCCCAACGCTTGAATAACTTTAAGAATAGATTTTGGGGTTTAATTATTTAAAAAATATGAAAAACTTATCATAAATTCATTTTTGTAATGGAGTTCACATATCAAAATTTAATTGTAGTATAAGTTGCCTAATTTTCACACCGGCTTCAATAAGGTAATTGAACTTTAATTTACAGCGACGAAGTCCAAGTGAGCTAATATTAGTTGGGGTGGAGATTGTGTGACTGTCAGTAATAATTAATCCGCTAGGAATACTATAAAAGGTCGTTTTGACAAAAATAAAAATCATCTTTTATTTGTCAAATAGACAAAATCCGTCATTATAACCGGTGAAGCTACAAAATAGATATGTTGGGGGACCATGCCACCAATAAGTGTATGTTGGGAATGAAGCTGCAACAAAGTTGATAGGTTGGGGTGTGATACTTAAATTTAAAAATATTTTTTAAATTACTTACTAAAAATCAATTCTTTTGGTTCAAAAAATTTGAGTTTCCCAAATTTGTAGTCTCCAATCTTTGTCTCTTTTTGTAAGTAGTCTCTCTTTACAAGCAACCTCTTTTCATAAAAGCTTAAATTTGGTATCAATCATTTCTGAACCATCAATAGCAGCATCCTAGATAGATATTCATTCTTTAACTCTTATGAAACACCTTTTTGACATTAAATAGGTAAAAATAGTGTCGTTGTCAACCCCCATTAATGGGATATCATGAGTTTTTAATACTATATGGTCGGTTAGTTTTGTCCAAGGTTATATATTGGTCATATAGAATTCATGTAATCGGTTTTGAATGAAATTAAATTCAGATTTTTAGAAGATTTTTATAATAGTCACAGAACTCTGTCATCAATCTCATGATAGTCATCGAACCTCATCTCATTCTATAATATTTCGATTATTATTTTGTCGTCGAATATTTAACCAAACTTATTTTCAAATATCAAGTGCCACTTGTTTGCACATGACAAAGACCGTACAAGAAAATAAAAATAAAATTCCATCCCTGCTCTACTATAAAACCACAGCTGGGAAGAAGATCGATACATCTTGATTTCATTCTTTTTTCATGGAAATAAAAGGAAACAAATTTTCTTTTTCACTTAATTCTATTTTATTTTATTTTTTTTATGTGTTTGTGTTCTTTGATAATTTATAGGAAATTAGGATTAAACTCTCTAACTTTTCATATAGTGTGAAATCAGCTCCCCAACCTATTCAATCTTGTAATATTGGATCACCACCCAACCGAATCTTTTATTTTGACAATTATTTTTTGTTAAAATGACTATTAAGCCCTTGCTATAAAAAAATATGAAAATAATAAAATAATAAAAACCAAAATTTAAAATTAAAATTATAAAATATATATTATTTTCATATTTAGACATTGTTCGATCCCTATTTTTTAAAAAATATATTTTTCTCTCTTCTTTTAAATCATACATTTTTCAATAAAATAATATTACACACGACATAAAAACATCTCCTTCATTTTTAATCACATATTTTCCATCAATCTACTCTTTCAAAATGCATTCTACACAGAAAAATAAAAATAAAAAAATGAGGCTCAAACAGACTCATAGTTTGTAAGGACATAATAATCAATTTTTTTTTTTTTTTTACTGTCAAAATACAAGATTTCGTCAGATAGAAACCCAGTCTTACAGTATTGAATGAGATGGGGAGTCAAAACTCGGTTTTTAATGGTTGAGGACCCATTTTACTCTTCATAATATAATTAGGGAGTCCAACACAAATTTCCCCACATACATTTTTTTTAAAACTGTATTTGCTTCTTATATAAGCAAAATTGAACTTGCTTATTCTGAACCAACGCAGCACAACAAACAGATCTGACTAAACATATTGAATAACTTTTACTATCTTAAAATTCACGAAAAAGAGTTCATTAGAGTGACCGATCTAACTTACCAAATATGCCATTAGTGTACCAAATATGCCATTAGTGTCTATTACATACTTTAACAAAGAATCGAGCAAAATAGGTCTTATTGATCTCACAAATAAGCAGCGGAGATTAGAATAGACAATGAAACGAGTAAGAAATATCATTCAGTTATATAAGTAATCACATCATCACACACAACAGAAAGCAAAATACAGTGTTACAAGGCCAGAGAGAATGATCAATTCTCCCTGCCATTCACTGGTCAGGTTGTAGGAAAATAACTGCATCAAAACCACATTGGTACATCACCCTTTAACGAAGTAACTAATAAGCGCATACACATAGACGGGAGAACTTGTCATGTTAGATATCCAGCAAACACAATGTCAATAAGCTAAGCAGCACAGCCTCCACAGACAATACCCCTGCTGTACAAAGAAATTGAAACTAGAATTTAGATAGATCCATACGACTTTTTGAAATCATTGTAGAAGTAGCAAAAGTCGGAGTAAACATGAAAAAGTGCAAAAAAAAAAATGTTATTAGAATGCCGCTTTGTGTAAGAAAATTTGTTTAGTTTCTCGCCTGAGCTAAGGTAATAACAACAGTTGGGCAAGGGCTTGGTTAGAATGAAATGCCCCTATTTCAACTTAAAAACAGTAATCGCAAACTAGTACAGATACCGACGTCAACTGTCAATCACCCAAACTCTTTTGGACCCCAACTAAACAAAGAAAGAATGGAAAAGAGAAGAACAAAAAGAAATTTCTTATGTAAGTTACCATTCATGAGATTTCACCCAAGAGTTTTAATCTCAGGTGGCCCTTTCTTTACTAATCGAAAAAATAAATAAATTGAGAAAAAGATCACTCACGAGCCAATATCCTAGTTCTATCTTGATGACAATATAACATACGAAATTCCAATGCAATGACATGTTAAGTTAGATTAAGCAACTTTCAAATGCAGTTAAAAATATATGAAACACAGTGAAGATGCCCTTAATTTATCACTTAATTCTAATCATAGCATAAGTTGCTCAACTAGGACATCACGATACTATTTCAAGTGCCATGCTGTCAACGCAAAAAATGGGACAATTCAGGATTAGCGAGAGTCGGAGAAAAATTTGGTAAATGATGCTTCCTTAAGACTTCAGAGTTAGTACCTCAATTCACATTCATAAATTGCTATAATTCTTCTGCAATGTGTCAGAAACAAGTGCAAAGTTATAAAGAATGCAAATATATTAGCAGCACTCACACAATCGAGCAACCGGTGCTCCTATGTCTTTTCTCCCTTGGAATCTCCTTCCTCCTAGGAGGTTGAATCACAACCTTTATTGCAGTATCGAAAACAGCTTTCACATTCTGGCAACAAGTTGAGTAAAATTAGTCTTGCTAGGATAAAATCTTGTTAAAGTATGATTTAATGAAAAATATTCCGAATGCACATTTCTATATGAGCAATCATCAAGACACACATATAACCCAACCCACCTGCTGAGTCTTCGAGCTGCATTCTATATAAGATGCTGCACCAATTTGTTTCCTCAGTTCCTCCCCCTACAATGAATCCAGATTAGCTGATACCATACATAAACTCAATTACTTGATACGGGGAAAAGAAAACATCAAAAAACAATTCTCACCTGGGCAGTCGTAATGATGTTAGATCCCATATGATCAGCTAGATATCCTCTGTCTTCACGAAGATCTGTAGTTGAAAGGAAGATAAAAAGTTCAAAGGTATGCATCAGGGAAATATCCGACTACTTGAAACACAAACAAGCATTAAAATATTAGTAATTGAAACAATTCATAGACGTACCTAGCTTTGTTCCAACAAGCACGACTGGAACATTAGGCGCGAAGCGACGAAGTTCAGGCATCCACTGAAATGAAAATCATACAGAATGTCATATGTAATTTTTTGGCCAACTCAACAGGAAACGCTAGCAGCAGCCTCTGTTCACCTTAATATGTAGTAGTCGATAATATTAAATGAAAAACGATTTAAAATTTTGTCATTCCCATTGTTTAGTCTTGTCCAATATTCGGTGGTGGCCGACATGTTCTAAAGGCTAAAGGAACCATCTTTTAAGATTTTAGTGAATGAAAGTATCCCACCTTCTTGAGAACATTTTCATAGCTGGCCCTACTGATTAAAGAGAAAGCCAATACAAATATGTCAGCTCCTCTGTAACTCAGCGGCCTCAACCTGCTATAATCTTCCTGACCTTTAAATTACACAGATTAAAACAATTAGGAAATAATTAAGGCCTCCCATGAAACCCTAAATTGAGAACAATATACATATATAATAATACCTGCAGTATCCCATAGACCTAAATTGACAATACTGCCATCTACAGCCACATTAGCACTAAAATTGTCAAACACTGTTGGAATATAATCCTGCCACACATAAAGACAAGAATGAGAAAAAAGAGAGCAGAGGTGAATAGGTTAAAAATCCGTGACTGATTAAGCCCTAATCCCTTCTTCCACTTGCAATAATAAACATGATAAAAATCGAAAACCAGCATACACATAGATTTAGCTATCAAGAATGTCAATTTTCAAGAAAACGTAAAAAGACAAAAATGAAAAAGATTCAAGAATACAAAAATCAATCCTGCAAAACAAAATTATGAGCTGATTATCTTGAGGGATTTGGAAAACAACCCATAAAAATGAGTGCCTGGGCCTGGGGGAAATTGATAGCCAAACTTAAAAATAGAGATTTGAACTCTTAAACTCACAGTTGGGAACTTGTTACTGGTGTAACAAATGAGCATGCAGGTTTTGCCTACAGCTCCATCCCCCACAGTCATACATTTAATGAACTTTGAAGCACTCATTCTTCTTAATATCCAAACATGCTAAATTTTATACAATGACCAACTCTCTAATTGATAAAAAGCATTCATATGGACTCCAAGGATGGAAAACCTTAATAGAATTCCAAATTCTAATTTGAAAACTAATTAAATTACTTAACCTAAAACTAATAACTTTATCGCAAGAAAGACATTACGTGACACTATTTGAATATAGCATATTCTTCTATCTTTGTCAATTATATATTTTCTGAATAGAGCATCTTCGTCTATCTTGGTTTGCACTACCCTGTTGCATAAATATCTTGACATACGTACAAATCTTCCTTTTTTGCTTCATACTAAGTTTCTACAAGTTCCTGAGCCTACAGCCTAATATTTTCACAACATATCGGATTTCCAAGTGTTCAACTGAAAAAGTGACTGTAGTTTGCCTCTCTTCTTTAAACGTGATTTCTTTAAAAGAAAGAATTGGGATAAAGAGACAGAAACAGAGAGGGGCAGCAACAAGGAGAGTTTTTAATATAAGTGATTTATTGATGACGTGATCTTAAGTCCATGGACGGTTACTACAAACTATGCTAAAGGAAAAACACAGAAGAAGAAAAGTACACTTTTTTTCATTTTTATATGCATGCTAACTGTGAATCCAATTTATTTTTCTGTTTTTTTACTTTAGAAAAAATGGACTATAAATGGAATTCCTATAAATAGAATCCACGTGCATCTTCATAGTTCATAGGAATCTCATTAGCAGTAGTGTATATGAATAGTTAACCATTACCCTTCGTTCGAATTTCAAAATCAAAATAGTATATACTAACAAATTAAACCACTTTTAACTAAGCAAATGGATGGTAGTGAACACTTGCTCATTGGCATTGAAAATTGCAATCAAAATGAATGCTAGCCTCAAATCTGCATGATCCGGATATATAAAAATCTTTACATCCCAATTCCTAATAAAAAATTTCTCCAAGAAATTATAAAATATCATTGTCATATTTATTTATTTTTTAATTGCATTCAGAAGTTATAATAATAATAAACCAAACCAAAGAGAAAAGATGGGGAATGTGTAGGAATGAAGCAAACAGTAAACTTTATCCTCTACCTGTAACAATGGCCCACTTGATCTCACTTCAGAATTGAAATCCAGAATTCAAGAGACGGTGAAGTGGGTTCTCCCATAATTCAAACATTTTTAAAATATTGAATCAAAGCGTTAAAAAAATGCAATGGGTTCTGACTAATTTTAAATAACGTAGACACTAAAAAGTGAATCAAATACATATTCTGAGGCCAAAAAGTAGTAAATGTGTATGGTTAATTTGAGACCAAACCAAGTTCAAAGCACACACGTCTTGGTTTGGTGATGAATTTTGGAAAGTTGGCAGAGATTGGCCCAAATAAAGGAGTCATCACCACATCAAGTAAACACATCACACAGATCTAATTGAAGAAGAGCAATTAATGAAGATAACTCACAGAAAAACAAGTTAATTTTACCTGATTTTGAGGCTATGGGTAGGGGCGGATCAACACGTCGGGCCACAGTTGTGACAGGTGGCGGATGAGCGGGACCGGCTGGTTCGGGACAGACGCTGGAGGTGGAAAGGCATCGGGAAATTGGAGGTGGACCAACGTCGGAAAGCTCCCTTACAAAGGTCGTGAGAGATATTGGTTTCGGGGGAGAAGAAAATGTAAACCAGGGGAAGGAAGTCACGAGAGAGGGGAGAGAGATGATAAGTTAGAAAATGGCGTTTACCATGTTTTTTGAAATTAACGTGTTTTGTACTGAAAACGTACTTTTTTTTTTAAAAAATGAGAAAGAGAACGCATTTTCAGTATTTTGGAAAATTGAAAATCGAAAACAGTATGAAAACAACAAAGATAACATGGCCTAAAATTGTAGGAAACTGCAACAGTCAGAAAATTCAAGAACCAATTTGCTTTTTTCAAAAACTTCCAAGGCCGAGTTGCAAAATCTGAAATTGAAGGGATCGAAAATTAATAATTTTTATAATTTAGGGAGGGCTTAAAGAAATCAAAAGCTTCAAGGACTAAATTATAGCTATCAAAAAGCTTAGGGAAAAATTTGCAATAGGATTTAAAATATTCTATTTGTTCCTATGCACGATAGCCATATCAATATGGCTCGTCAGCTCAGGCGGCTCGGGCTCGGTCTCGAAAAAACTCAAGACGGGCCGGCTCGTAGCTCAATGGGACTGAGCCGAGGCTCGGGCCCGTCCATTGGCTCGGCTCGACCCTAAAAAGTTCGAACCATTTTTACTCGAGACGAGCCTCAGCAAAAAGTTTCGGTTCGCGGCTCGACTCGTTGATACCCCTAATGACGAGCCAAAAAAATTTAAATGAATATTGGTTAGAAAAATCACGTAGATTTGGATAACAGTGAAAAAATGGTTAAAAAATGTATTGAGCCTAACCCAATATGAAGGATCAATGTGCCCTAATCAGTCGGACATTTTGAGCAAGGACAATAAAACAGTCAAGTTGGAGAAACTTGTTAAAAGTTTGAGACCTTTTGGGAATTGAGATAAGGACCAAACCAAATGTAGCAAGGGTTATTGAACCATTTTTAAGAGTTTTAAATTCAAATCTCGCAATTTAGTTCCGGTTTGGGTTCTATTTTTCAAAAATATAGCTTTTAAAATTTATTTTCAACCATTCATTTTTCTATAATATAATATTATATGTAAACTCCGGATTTTTCCCTGATTTTAATTACATATTCTCCAAAAACTCACTATTCCAAATTTCAATATAAATAAAAAGGTTTCGGTATCTATTGTATCTGAGCTGCACACGTCGCGTGGGTTTGTGGCATTGCTGGAGCAAGTGCAAAAAAATAAAAATAAAAAAATTGGTTGATTAATTAGCTTATAGCGATATAAGCAATATGAGATAATACGCTAGAGCAGTAGCATCATCTTCCTCGAGGGCAAGTAAATTATTGAGGATATTTTGATTGATAGGAGGTTAGGGGCTTCGTGAATTTTGGGTATCAAAATAAATTTACTCAATTTCTTCAAATATCAAGTAAGAAAGTGATTACAAGCTAGAAAGGCACTATTCCTTGGTGTATGATCTCGAGGAGTATGACCAAGTAACTTGAAGGATACATAGTTCCTTAGTTTTGACATTATCTTTCCCGTCTTTGGACGGGCATGAATTTTTTTCCACATTTAACTGGAGTTCAGACTTAATCATCTCAAAACATTATACTCAAGGAGTCCGACAGCTAGGCCCACTTAGTATTTTCGTGTTTAACAATTTTTTATGTAATTTTTTCTTATATTTATGCTGTAGCTTAGTATAGAAGAAAAAATGTCCTTTCCTTGCTCCGTCCCTAATTGTACTGTGTTTATTTTACCATTGATAAAATATACTACTTGGTTGAATTAACAAAAAAAAGTGCCCATATTCAAGAAGTAACGATATTGTTTCTTTTATAAATTTGGATCACAAGATAACGACGATAATGAAATAAACAAGAAAATAAACATAAAAAATTATGTGGAAACCCAATATGGAAAAAACCACAAGTAGAGGTGGAGAAATCCACTATAATCAATAGTAGTTATGTTTACAAGATCTCAATGCATTAAATTGAAATTTAAAACTCTTGAGATGTTGTATGAATCTCTATCTATTATGTTTTGTTATTTTATACAAGTCGTGCCATTATATATCCTAGAGAACAAGTTGTAGAAGAATAAGTATCCAAAACATCGTCAAAATTGAAAATGGGTTTGGGCCGGATAAGCTTGTCGCTCGAGCGAGAGGCGGGCGATGCCCCGTCGCTCGAGTGACAGGGCGACGCAAGGCGAGCAACCAAGTCTTAGGTTGTTTTCTACCGTACTCGCTCAAGCGTCCAGCTAGCGAAAATGCAGCGATTTTTTCCTCAAATCCATAATTTTGATGTCTTCAAAACACTCCAATTTAGACTCCAACACATACCAAAATTTGGATCAAACAACAACAAATCTCTACCTTGAACCTAATTCCAACACACAGAATTCCAAGTCATGACTTTATCAATAAATACCACTACTCCTTTTCCAAACAAGCCCAAGTGGACTAAATCAATGACAAACATCCACTAAGTTCAAGTAATGTATAAACTTAGCAATAGAAAGTGGTTTTGTCATCATATCAGCGGGACTATCCTTGGTATCAACCTTGCTCACTACAACATCACCACGAGCAATCATATCATACACAAAATGATA
>CAIGRP010101598.1:0-31027 GCA_903798385.1 Fraxinus cuspidata | reverse complement strand
TGAATTCGTACTAAATGTTCTCGTATGATTCTATATGCATAATTGGTTGGAACTTATAAAAATTTTACCCAAATGATTATGCTTTTGTCATTTCATCACTCATGCTTTGATTATCATTTTACTATAAATGTGATGATTATTATCTTATTCAAACTTGTATATATTTGACATCTTGTGCTTAATTGATGGTAAATTTATTACTACTTTTTTATGATTGATTTAATGTTTTGATATTATATACAATACTCATGTGTGCTGTCATTTCGCTTTGCTAAAAGGAGAAATTGAGTAAGATGGATTTGAAAAGCATTAAAAAGGGGGAATCTTTTATTGTTTCATATGGTCGTCTTTTGATCTTAAATGCTATACCTTTTTGCTTATGCCAAAAGGAGGAAATAAAGTGAGATGATTATGTATGTTTTGATATAAAAATATGATATGCATGGAACATATAAAAAAAGGGAAAGAGGGGGAATCATGCCTTGAACGTATGATTATTGATTTGTAAAAGATAAGATGAATATGAATTACATGATAAATTTATAATGTATATTCGTTTATCAATATGATATCAATTGTTCAATCTTACCTTGTAAATCATCTTGTTTGTCATAATCAAAAAGAGGAAAATTGTTGACCTATGATTGATTTCATCTTCAAAGTTTTGATTATAACAAACAAGTTAATCTGTTTACTAACAAGTTGAATTTAAGTGATTATAGTCTTTCAACACATACGATAGAAAATTGATTAATGGTCATCAAAAGATCAAAAGCTATCTATCATTACAAATCGGACTTATGAATGGAGTCAAGATCGAAATCACATTCAAGATTTTAAGAGCCAAATTTCGGAGCAAGATCAAATACTTGATCTCTTAGCTAAAATGTAAATGTACTAACATTTTGATATATGACAATAAATGCTTAAGCTCAAAACCCCTACATGCATTAAAAAATAATTTTGTACATTATAAAAATCATTCGTATACAATGATTTGATCAAATGTAAAAATGATATTTGGACTTGTAAAACACTTTTTATCTTGAAAAGTTAGTTAAAATTACTCTCCAAAAGTCCAAGCTTTTCAAAACCTTCAATTCGAAACAAATAGAGGCAAAATGTGGAAAATGCCAAACTACCGGCGGTCGACAGGCCAAAATTGGCTGTCAACCGAAAATTTCCAACGGCCCAAAATTTGACCGCTTTGACCCGATTTTTCTGTACAAATGGCTATCTTGGTCATCCGGACAAGATGTGGTCGACCAGACGCGGTCATCCGAACTCCCAGGATTTTTTGCGTTTTGATTGCTATCAATATTACTTCATTTTGTATTCATTAACAACTAGAAGAATGCTTTCTTGAGGTATATATTTAAAAATCTTCTTTGAGTATATATTTTATATTCATTTCATTTATTTTTTCATAGCAAAAACTTTGATTGTTGAATCAAACTTCTTGAATCATTTCTCTTATCAAAGTTTTTCATCTCTCTTTTGTAATTAACTTCCTTATACAATTGTGAAAGATATATATATATATATTTGAAGAAGATCTTTACACTTATTTATTTTGCATAAACATTTCTACTTCTCCATATTTAAAACTTAAATTAATTTAATTAAACTTGAAAAAAATCATCATATTCATCAAAGTTTTTAATTTTTCTCTTAGTACTTAATTTATCACAAATTATTCATTGAGGGATATATATATATTTTTAAGAAGATTTTTGCACTTACATTGCATAAATTTTTCTTCTTCTTCATATTGAAACTTTGATTGAATGAACTAAATTTGTGAAATCATCATGTTCACCAAAATTTCTCATTTCTCTCTTAATACTTAATTTATTACTATCATCCATTAAAAGAGAGATATTTCTTAAAAATATATTTTTGAACCTATATTTATTTCTTCATCTTCTTATTGAAACATTTTGATTGATTGAATCTAATTTTTGACTATCATATTCATCAAGGTTTTTCATCTAATATTTAAGCTATAATTTATTACTATTCATTAAAGTGTTAGGCTCTCTTAGTACTTAATTTGTTTGCATTATTTATCAAGAGATGAATTTCATTGTAAAATCACTTTGATAACGTGTGGGTCATATTGAGATCCCGTAAAGCTCAATTTTGTATAAGGATCGGTGTTACTTGTTTGTAAGTCACCGGATGTGTTGTTGTAAAATGTTGGATTGCATCATAAGTCAATCAACTTAGTGAAAAAGTCTTACTCGTGCCGGAGAGCTTGGTAACTGAGGACGTAGATCATTGCTTTAGATCGAACCTCCACAATTATATCGCTTGTATCCTCTCTCAGTTTTACTTATTGTTTTTATATTTGTGCTTATTATTTGAATTAATCTATTTAGTCTTGCTTGAATTTAGATTAATTCTTCGAAAAAGTTTTAAAAACAAATTCACCTCCCTCTTGATTAATTATTCTTGGCCTATCAAGTTTACATTCAGCAAATCATTTTATACTTTCAAATAATCAATGTCCCAAGTTTGAATAAGAGTTTAAAAGAATGGCAAGAGTGCTATATTCTAATGCGGTTGGGTCTGTTATGTATCTAATGGTCTATTCGAGACCTGATTTGGCTTACTCAATAAGTGTATTGAGTACATATATGTCCAATACAGGTGAAACTCATTAGGAAGCTATGAAATGGCTTCTTAGATACATTAAGGGAACTTGTGACTTGGGAATACAATATAAAAAAAATAAAAAATCAGAGGGTGTTATTTTGAGAGGTTATATAGATTCTGACTATGCAAGTGATAGAGATAACAGGAAATCTACTTATGCCTATGTATATACTTTATGTAATTCTTGCATGAGTTGGAAATCCCAACTACAAAAGATTGTTGCATTATCTTCTACTGAAGCATAATATATAGCTGCAATTGATGCTATAAAAGAAGGAATTTGGCTGAAAGAAATCTTAAATGAATTTGATTTTGTTAAAAATGTTGTTTTATATTTTGATAGCCAATCTGCCATATATTTGAGTAGAAATCCCATTTTACATAATAGATCTAAACATGTTGATATCAAATTGCACTTTATTAGAGATGTTATCTCTCAAGGTGTTGTAAAACTTGAAAAAAATTCTACTTCCTGATGATGTTGGTATTAAAGTGCTGCCTTTAAACAAGTTTTTGGATTGTTTAAGTCAGCTGAACCTTAACACTTGCTGATTTGTGTTTTTTCAGGAATAAGAGCAAATGATGTTATGTTTAGAGGAATCACTATAACTAAAACTGGAATCGTTGCACCAAGATATAGATTGTGGAGATTGGCACAATGATGAACATGCTTTTGCTGATTGGGTTATTATTTGTTGGGTTGATTTGCTGACCTTAAGTGGGCTGTGTAGGCTGGATTCTTTGATAACTTGGTGACTGCTGCCTTATTTGAAATGAAGTGTGTTTTTTGGTGAAATACGATTTTCTTTATTGGATTTGGACAACCCAAATGTCGCCAAGTATGGTCCCAATTACCGTTGGATGGAGACTTTCGAGTGACTTCTATTATCTGTTCATTTGCCTAGGGTTTGAGATGGATTTATTCATTCATTCACTCTCTCTCTCTCTCTCTGCTCGTCTATGTGATTTTACATCTTCTTCTCTCTTTCACTCAAAAGGCAGATAGTCATTTTTGATTTGGTTGTATCAACTTGTATAAATCTTGAGTGGTTTATATGTGTGTTGAGAGTTGTGTCCTTAAGTGAACATTTTGTATAGATCGAAAGGCTAGTGTTGATGAAATCTTGAGTGGTTTTTCTGAGTGCCTTTTGAAAGTGTATTCTGGACAGTTTATTGATTCCAGTTTATAGTGATCTCTTAAGGTGGAGGAAGCTCAAAATGGGATTAGGAACTCCGGTTCTGAACCTTTTGCCTTAGGGCGAAAATAATTGTGTTCTTTACATTTTCTTTCAGTTTCTTGCTTTAATGCTTTCGATTTGTTGGTTAAAAGTGGCTAATATTTTTTGAACCTTGTCATTACATCCTCACTGTGGGTTCTTTGATTTGAATTGAATTGAAAGGTAATGTTATATTTCCAATTGCTTTCCATATCTATGGGCTATATACCAGTTGAGAGTGGCAGTACTATGTAACCGTGGAACTCCTCAAGTTCAACACATTATGTGAGTGCCATTTTAATTTGCATATGCCAATCACTACTTTTTTGAAAAATTGGCTTGCATGAAATTATATGGTGCTTTATTGTGTTCTTCATTGGAATATGTAAAGATCCTGGTTTATATATTAAAACTTGTATATTATCTCCTGAATAACAAACTTGTAGCATCGGAGATATAAAGCTTGACTTAAGAAAACAAATTCGACAAGGGATGTTGTTTTACATTGAATCTACCCATAAAAGTAGCAGCACTTGGCAATAGTACGTGTTTTCTTATATCTTCTAACACTTGCTAGTGCCAGTAGCTCGATCTGGAACGTACGTGGCAATGGTATGTAATTTTAGTATCTCTTCTACTTCCTGCTACTACTAGTAGGTCGATCTGCAACAAAGTTCCTCAGTGAAGGGGATTGAGTAAGAGTGAAAGGGGTGACTGTGGTATTCTGGTTTGCATTTTTCTGCTTTATTCTTCTCCTTGCTATGTAACCACGAATCCAGGGAGTCACATCCTCGTTTATCTTGATTATGATGAAGAAAATGATACGGTATATGATGATCATGCTGAGGATGACACTGAGATCAATCCATTTTGATCTATTAACGTCAATTTGGAAAACGTACTCTAATATATATTCTCCGGAAATTTTGGGAAGATCAGGAGTCTGGTTGTCGAACATCAAGCCTTTAAGATCATTTTGGTATTGCCCCTGAGATAATACAATCAGTTATTCCGTCCGATTGTTATAGATGAAACAAATATCTAACATATGAAGGCTTGGGTTACCTGTAGAGCCCAGAAGTGGAAACTAATGTAAGACATTGGGTAACGCCAGAAGGGCTTTGGGATGTCGTTTGGGAGGCGGAAGTAGCCAGAAACTAGCATAAATATCCCCTGTAATGAATCCATGTGAATAAGAGAAGAAATGACAAGGAAAGGAAAGCAGAGATGGGCAATATTTCACCTGAATTCCTGCCCCGATGATGATACCCATGAGGAAGTTAGGTACGACACTGGCTATAGCCATCATAAGGCTCTCAACAACCGTCACACTTGCATAGAGGCACAGCACGAAGAATAGATAATGTACGAATCCTGGGTGGAGGCGGACCATGAAGTAGCAAATAGTACCAGAAATAAAGGTTATCAATATCAGAAAAGGCGTTGCAGATAATGTATTGCTGATCACAAATGCAGTCACACCATAGTGCCCATTCAGCCTTTCCCTTTGGAAAACCTGTAGTAGAAGTAACACACTGAATCGAATAAATACTTTTTCGGTTATTGAGGAAAAGAACCAAGCCAGTACTGTATAATTCGACTTACCTTCATATCTTCCACAAACGAAGGAAACCCACCAATGGACATGAACGTTACAAAACCAAACACAAATGACGCGCATGCGCCCCTTGCCTATATGCCAAGGTAACAACGGAAGATAAATGAGATGAAAATTCGAGGAAGGAGATAGTTGACATAATGAATGCTGTAAGGGAATCAGAAATATTTACCAGGATCGAATTGTACCCCGTTCCTACATTCAAATAGATGGTTCCAATGCAAACCGTGACTACCATGTAGATAACAAGCCTCAACCAGTAATAACCAAAGTCCCTTGACATATTAACAAATGAACGTTTGGTTAAGGTAAAGGCCTGCATGAAGAAACTAGCCTGACTCCCTCCTGAATCTAACACGGTTCCTTTCTGCAACACATGATAAAATGGCGAGCGAGTCAGCGGTTGATCAGAAAACGTTGTATGATGGAACATTGCAGATCATTTCATAATACTCACAACTTTTGACATCTCCTCAATCTTTTCAATAGCCGAATAGTAATACTGAGAAGTACGAAAAGAGTCGATAAGAGTTCTCATAGCTTCCAATGTGGTCACTTTGTCCAGAGGATCATCATTCGACTCAAACTGATAGCAAAACAAGTTGAAAAGAGTAGTCAATAAACATGAACTAAATGAGGATGAATCAATAATTATATTAATCAGCTATTAACAATTTGTGACTCTAAGTTGGTTTCCTCTTCCCCTTCTTTTAAAGTAAGTTACAGAATTTCTCTCCAAGTATACTGATAATCCTGTCATCCCTCACAAAAAGGGCATTGTATGTATTTAAGCACCAGAAACTCTCATCCCTTGTTCCAGCTAACTTATATCATAATGTCTGTATTACGTGTTCTAAATGTCGGAAAATTTGCTTTAGGCATGGTAAGGCGAATAAGCACCTTACCATATACAAATATCAATTCTTCTTTGCATTTGGTACTAACACAATAGATAATGGGACAAGCATTAATATGAATCAAATTAATTACCCGCAGTTTCATTGATCCTTTTAGAGTTGCTTTAACTTTGTCGAAATCAGAGTTGATACATCGAAGGAAATGATCAGACGGGTTCCTGAGAGGAGGACAGGGAAATCCAGCATGTGCAAAGAACTGCATACACCATTTCACATAAGACTTCCACTTCATAATCGAATGTAAAATCGGAAAAGGAAAATGAAGTGAAGGACTTCTTACCTCATAAGCTTCAGAAGCCTGACCAAAGTAAACTGTTTTGCCTCCAGAAAGTAAGTACAATCTGTCAAAAAGCTCGAATACTTCACTGCTCGGCTGATGAATCGAGGCTATGACAGTCCGTCCATCTCTAGATAGACCGCGTAGTGTCTGAGTAACAAAGAAGGCCGATGCACTGCCAAGAAAGAAAATTTCATAATAAAAATCTCACATTAATTAAATATAAAAATATTAATCAACATACAAGAACTTGGATTACTACTCTTAATAGGGTTGACTGAAACCCAAGTCTCACTAACTAATAAGAAGCCCTCTAAAAGGATTTGATTAGTGGCTAGTAACCTGTCGAGTCCACTGGTTGGTTCATCGAGAAAAAGCAATCTCGGCCTCATCAGAATCTCGACCGCAATGCTAACCCTTCTCTTTTCTCCACCGCTGATGCCACGCAAATGCCAATTTCCAATAACAGTGTTAGCACAATCTTGCAGTCCCATTTCTACGATGGTGCTCTCTACCAATGTCCTTTTCTCAGACCAAGGCATTCTATCAGGAAGCCGCAATCTTGCAGAATAAGAAATCGTTTCTCGCACAGTCAGAGTGCCAATCAAGTTGTCATCTTGAGTTACATAAGCCTGCAGGCAGCAAAATTCAAAGAATCAGTTGAATGTAAGTAGTTTATATAGAATTGAACCTAAGCAGCTAGTACATACTGCAGTCCCAAAAGAAAGCTTGGCCTTTCGACCGTTAAGCAGAATGGTCCCTGATAGGAACGCATTTGCAGCAAGGCGGCCAGAGAGGGCATCGAGCAGTGTAGATTTGCCAGATCCAGAAGGACCCATAAGGGCTGTAAAGCTTCCAGGCTCAGCATAACCAGATAATCCTTCTAAAACATTTTGTGTTTCTCCATTGCTGAGTGTAACCATTACAGTTAGATCCTTCCAAGTTAGCCTGGCTGATACATCCCCTACTACATCTGTATTGGTTTTGTCCTTCCAAAGTGTCTCACTCAAAGGACTTAAACCTCCAACTACAAGGCCATTGCCTTGTGGCTTACAGGCCTCAATCTCCATCATAACATCATCTGCTGAGCTCCTCATCACGATGATCAAACAACGAGACGCAAATAATATGTTTATATCCACTGAGAACTGGTGAGAATGGAATTTGTATGAGAGATGCAACTCTTGTGAATTTGACTCCTTCTCTCTCTCAAAGTTAATGAGGATCAACCACCACTATCTTGAACTGTAAATATGGTTTTTGTATAAATAAGAAAAATGGGGAAGGAATTGATGTGTTCCACTGTTAATCCCATAGTTTTGTGAGCTCATTAATGGGTACAGATAGATGTTGGTAGGAAGCATTTAATACGAACCGACTTGTAAATAAATATGAACCATTAGGTGTCTCAATGGACATCGACTCAAAACTGATAGCGTCATTTTCTCAAACATTGTACACTATGATAGGCTTAATCACTTCAAATTATTAGGCGTCATCTTGCCAAACATTTTAGGCAATACAAGCTAGTTACAGTGCATGGTCTTATATGTTAGGAAAATCGAACCTCATTTTTTGGGTATTTATGTTCCCAACATATTATTGTATTGCACCTCAGTGCTTATTGGACGAAAGCTTGTTGTATTGCACTTCAGTCCATTTTGGATGAAAATTGTCCATACGAATGTTAAAAGTGTCTATTTTTCAATAAACTGAAAAATAAAACACCAAATCCTTCGTCTTCTTTCCGATCTCGGATCCAAATTTTGTTTCTTTTTTCATTTTTATCTTTAATTATGTAAATACTTTTTTTGTTTTAATCAAGAGTTAGGGTAAAATGGTCTTTTTGATGGGGGAAAAAATTTTTTAACGGGTTTGGGCAAAAACAAAAAGAATGGTGACTAGTTTGCTACTAGGCAATAATGCTGCAATTTCCTTAATTAATTTCATCAATAACCTTTTTCTTTTTTTCGGCACCGCCCATTGGACAGTCAAATAACACACCTTTTGTTCCTACTGGCCGCTGAGTGTGAACAACAATTTTGTTCGGTAACCACTATTTGACTGGTCTAGACCATGTTTGGCTATACTTAAAAAGAACAAGTAAACCTTACATTCGTTTGGACGACAAATAGCCCTTTTCCGCTTCAACAGGGAATCAGGGGAATGACGGGGAACATGATTCATGCCTCGAACCATCCTGACTCTTATTTATTTTTATATTTTAAATTTAAATAGTATTTAAAATAATAATTCCAAGCAATGTGGATTAACAATTGAAATGTTTTAATTTCCGTCCTGCCCAAGGTTATCCCTAGGCCAATGTCGTGTAGGCAATGGTCTAGGGTGGCCTCATATTTTGAGAGGCCTCAAAAATTAACATGTCCAAGAAATACCCAGTGTCAAATATATTTGAGGGCATAACAAATTACCTTAGGTTTGAACTTCCTCTCAAATTCCCAATTTCGTCGTTGTCGCCACGGTGCCAACGGCAAAGGAACCCAGGAAAGAAGCAAAAGTAACAAATAAGCAAATAAGTATAACACAATTATTACATAATTTGGAATACAAGCATTTATCTACGCTATTATGTTTGAAACCAAGTAATTTAATAGTTAAGTCAAATTTCTCATGCCATTTCTTATGTACTTTCTTTAAACAATATAATGATTTCACTAACTTGCATACTTTATGTTCATTTCCTGGTAGAGCAAACCCTTTAGATTGTTCCATATAAACCTCCTCATCAAGATCCCCATTTAAGAATGTTGTCTTGATATCCATTTGATGAACATATAAGTCATGTATAGAAGTTGAAGCAAATAATATCTTAACGGATGTTATTCTAGCTACCGTTGCATAAGTATCAAAAGTCTATTCCTTCCTTTTGTCGATAACATTTAGCTACTAATCTAGCTTTAAAGGTATTAAGAGAACCATCAATATTATATTTTCTCCTAAACACCCATTTACATCCAATAGGTTTGGATTCGGGTGATAAGTCGACAAGTTCCCAAGTATTTTTTTTTTTTTTTACATAATTGAATCCATTTCATCTTTCCAAAAAAATGATATCATGAGAATTCATAGCTTCTTTTTAAGTTTTAGAATCGGTTTTTACTTGTAGAACAAAAGTAATTGTTCTTACAACATTATTCTAATTTTCTTCTACTAAGTAAAACGAAATAAGTTGAAAGTCGATTTCATTCTGTTCTAAAAACTTCTCAATTCGAGTTATTTTACTCCTTCGAGGTTTACTAGATTCATTAACATCTTTAGAAGATGTTTCATCTAGTGTTCCACAACAGTTAGGAATCTCTATATAAGTTTCCCGTAATTCATTATTCGAAAATAGTGAATTCTCAAAGAACTCCATGTCATTGGATTCAATAATTACATTAGTTTCCAAATTGAATAGTCTATATGATTTACTATTACTAGAATATCCAACAAATGTACATTTAATGCCTCTTGGACTCAGCTTAGTCCTATTAGGGTTCTTGTTCTTATAATATGCAAGACACCCCCCACACTTTGAATTATTCAATGTTTGATTTTCTTCATTTCCACAATTCGTAAGGAAAAACCTTCGTAAATTTAGAAGGAATCCTATTTAGTATTGTACATACACTCAACAATGCTTCACCTCATAAATTGAATGGCAACTTGGCATAAATTAACATGGTATTTATCATTTTAACTAAAGCTTTATTTTTTTGTTAAGACAAACCATTTTGTATGGGTGTCCCATGTGTAGAACATTGATGAATAATGCCTTATTGTTCACAAAATGAATTAAAATTACTAGAAAAGTACTCACTTTCTCTATCACTTCTTAAAGTTTATATTTTTTAAGTTAGGTAATTTTCAACTTCATTTTTATATACTTTATACATGCCAAAGGCTTCATGTTTATACTTCACCAAGTAAACATACATATATCTAGTAAAATCATCAATGAATGTAATAAAATACATATTTCCTCCTCTAGTGAACATGTCATTTCATTTATATATATCCGTATGAATTAATTCTAACATACTAGAAGTTCTTTTTACACTTTGATAAAGTTTCTTAGTCATTTTAGATTTTACACATGTTTTACATTTAAATACATCATTTTCATTATATGATATTAAGTCACATTTTAACGTTCTTTTCATGGTACTCTTACCTATGTGACCTAATCTAACATGTCATAATATAAATGAATCAACAATATAAATAAAATCAACTTTATTATTAATCATCTTGTCAACAGTAAAAAGTTAGACAATTCCTTCACAAAAATAGTTTTTTCCAACAAATTTTCCATTTAGGAATAGTACTAGTTTACCGAACTCATAAACACATTTTATACGCAATTTTCCTAAGAGATTTTCGCTAACCAAGTTCCTATTCATACCAGGAACATGTAGCACATTAATCAAGGTAACGGTCTTGTCGGAAGTGAAGATGATCTCTACATTTCCTTTTTCAACCACCTTGGAGCAAACTTCGTTACCCATTTGAATCTCTTGATCTTTATCCACTTCATGATATGTTTTGAATAAAGACTTGTCATATGATACATGTACAGTTGCACATGTATCATACCACCAATCAGGAACTTTTCATTTGATTGCATTAATTTCGCTTATGGTGGCCACAATATCGTCTTCTTTGATAGAGTTCACATTTCCTTCGGAGTTGTTTTGTTTTCGGTGTCGACATTCTTTTGAATAATGTTCAGATTTCCCACTTACAAAACAACCACATTTAGACTTCTTCTTAAACTTGTTAAAGTTCCTCAAAGGCTTTCTCTTGTTGGATTTATTTAAAGGTTTGATCTTCTCTATAGCATTGGCCTTGAAAGTGCTTTCATAAGAGTTTTCACTCTTATCTCTCACCCTAGACTCTTCCTCAATGCGAAGGTGTATCCGCAATTATTCCAAAGAGCAATCCTCAAAACTATGCATAATTTTTTCCGATATCCTTTCCAAGTTCTCGAGAGTTTTGCAATGATTGCTCTCACTTGGAAATTTTCCGAAATTTCTATTTTGACCGCTTTCAACTTATTAACAAGAATTTGCAACTCATGAATTTGGGGAAGAATGATAATATTATCAAGAAATTTGAAATCTAAATATCTTAAATTAAGAATTTTTTGGTACATTCTTTTTCGGCTTTGTACTTATTTTCCAAAGCATTCCAAATTTTCTTTGCGGAAGAAGTGTTAGTGTATAGATGTACATCTGATCGGATAGAGTGTTAAGAATAGGGCCACGGCATATAAGTTCATCTTCTTGACACTTTTGTCTTTCAGCTCTCACGGTACCGGTTTCTCCATTTGTTGGTTCCGGTAACGATGCCAAATTTGGATCAAGGATGTAGAATATCTTCAACGTCGTTAGAAGAAACTTCAATTTATCTTGTCATCTCGTGAAATTTGTACCATCAAAGCGATCCAAACGAATAAGGTCTTGATTCATTAACTTGATCGTCGCTATAGTGCTTTCATTCTCCATTGAAATATCATTTTAAATTGTTGAAAAATAATGTTTGCTCAAAGGGGAATGGAGAAGTAACAAAGAACAAATGATCAAGAACTTGCAAAGAAGAATAAAAAACTTAAATACGTAATTGTTGTCCTTAAACGATATTTGTCCCATATTAGATTGAATTTTGGTGCTTAAAGGGATCTTGGCAAATGGTTTGCAAGATTTATCAAACCTTGAAAAGGATTAACACTTAAGCACTTAGTGTAATCCTCCAAAACTTGAAAACACAAAAATGAATATGAAGAGAAAATGAATTTCAATACTTTTTGGAATGAGGGAATAATATTAATTGTATTTCAATTTTGTTTCATTGATCATAAACCACCTATTTATAATCATCATGCAAGGCTACACGAAGTGGTGCCAAAAACACTTGAAAAGTCACTAGAAATTCAAATAAAACGGGCATCTAACGGCTATATTGTTGTTCTATACGACCACATGGAACAAACATATGCAGTCGCATAGAACAACCAATGGCATAGCCTTTAAACCCTGCAAAGACCGCAAGGATAATTTTTAGGCCTACGGTTATATTTTCCATCCCACATTCTTTTATTGATTTTTAAACAACTATACAACATTTATTCATTATCACACTTATATCCTTAACTTTTTTTCTTCATTACATTATTTTTTAACATTTCATTAATTAGAAAATCATGTCCTTAATCATGGTTTTCATCCAAAAATATTGTTAACGTGCTTCAAGATGATGCTCAAATATTTAATCGTATTTTGACATTATTATTATTTTTTTATTATTATTTTTGCTTATTTAAAAATATAATGGGTAAATAAGTCTTTTAACTCTATCTTAAAGAAAATTTTAGAGAGAAACCAACCAGAAACAATTTATCTTAATTAGATAATAAGAATGCGATGAAAAAAATTTGAAACATAAATGTGATAAAATTTAAATATTATGAATCTTTCATGCCATTAAAATATAATCTAGTTATTAAAAATGTGGTTTGAATATATTCGAGCAAAAAATTTTCGAAGTTGGCAAGTTGCCTACTTAATAAATTATTTTCTAACGGAAAGTCAATTGAGAACAAGAAATATATTGTTCAACAGTACTACTCCAAGTGTAAATAGTACCCATACGTGTTGACAATATCAACTTATGAATGCATTTTCCACACAACAATTAAAACGACAGTTTATATGCTAGTGTTATGGATGTTATTCGACGTATGCTGCTTCATCAGGCATACATTTTATGTAGTGTATTCTCATTATTGCTGTGGTGTCTCCGTGTACAACTTCAATGAGGACTCGTACATTCTTATTTTGGAGATAAAACATACATCTTACAATCGTGGGCAATCACGCTAGCTGAAATTTGTCCGTTGATAGACTTTTGAGTCGAGTGCTGCAACTTAGCAAGGAAAAATTAATAAACAGTTCAACATATGGTATATTAATATGCGCATTAAAACTTACGGCCCATAAGTCACGAGCATCAACAACTGTTGTTGAGTTGAGGCCTATGTCGGACCAATAAGCAGTAATAGTAGCTTCCGAAGATCCTCTGTTCCATAATGCTACTACAACTCTGTTTTGGCTAAGCGGCCCTGTCCAGACCTGTAAATCACGGTCCTTAATCTTTTTCCCTTGAACGCCAAGTTCATCTGGGCTCAAAGCGAAAGATCAAACAATTAAATTTGATCATTTGATGTTCAATGTGACAAACAAAAAAGGAAAATTTGAAGTTGGTGACTCACCCTGATTAACTGCAATAACCTCTTGATTACTTAACAATTCTAGAGTAACGTTGTCCATTGAACGAATATCACAACCGATCAACAAAGGAGCCTATAATCCAAGAATGAAGAAGTATACATGAAAGTGAATACTCGTTACCAATGTCTGATTAAGGCATGCTTTAATACTAGTAGTGCAGCAAAAAAAATTTGTAATCCGGTTGTAAGTTTTCGTGTGTTACTTTCATTAATGCCCATATGCTAAAATGGGATCGATATTCTTCTGTAGTCATGCCACCATTTCCAACTTCCAACATATCAGGATCTACAAACAAACTTCTATTAAGTCACTGTTTTTGTGCATTTGATGTTGTAGTGATGAATAAATATAATACAAACAAGAGAGATCAAGAACTTACCATTCCATCCACCCGGTCCTGCATAAGTGGCCCATTTGTCATTAAGATCTGCTCTTGAAGTCATACTATCAAGACAAAACATTAATTGAAGGGATCCACACGCTAATCCCTTATGACATGAATATGCATGCACCAATAATGTACTTGACTAAGGGTGTAACGCAGAATAATGATATTTATCACTAGTGACTTTAAATATCAATTTAAGTGTCAGCATATCATATGTCCTATATAAATCATTGTATTTAATTGAATATATAATTTAATGTCACTAAACACCAATTGTGTTGAATATCATTACTTGTGTAATGTTAGATAAGCCGTTCAAGCCCGGCACAGGCCAACTCATCATGTTCATGGACAGGCTCACTGTGCCAAGCAGCTTCCTTATGCCTCCGGACCCATGTGGACCACTTTAAAACATTGTCTTTAAAACATTGTCCAACAGCCTCTAGTGGACTAAAATAGGAAATGGGATTGGTGTAAGAAACCGAGGCACAGGAGAATGAGCATAATAGCTTGTTTAATCAGTTTGACTATCTTTGGTTAGTGACAGGCTGGTGTCAAACGACCGGAACACGGACATGCCTAGCCACAGAATTTTTCCAAAAAATGGAACTTGCATCGGCCAATCAGTGACCCAGATTCCGGCTGGCGAAATATGGGTCACGCTGGTCCAGTCGAGCCTAGTGAGGAGCTTTGTTAGTTCACCTGTCCCATTTATCAGAAATGTCTCCAGTAGTTCTCCAGCTGTTCCCAATAGACTTGGCCCAAGTCGCAGGATCTTCCTCCCCCCTGTAATAAAGACAACAAAGTACAAAATAGTCTGATGAATCTATTATGCATCGACGTATGACGACACCTCTTCGCTACTATAGAAATAACTCACCATTCACATAGAGAAAAAAAGATGGACCTTCCCGAGTTCAGTAAAGCATTCGCCATTACGGGATACCTATTTCACCAGACGACGAAACCGGAAATGAACTGTCACAAGTTTTACAAATATAGATAACATCAAATGCAATGGTGTGACAAATTAATACCTTTCCTTAGGGCTTGTGCCATTATTGTTACAATTATCATACTTCAAGTAATCAATCCCCTGTTTATGGCAAATAAACCAGTATAGCATTTCATCACAAATATAATACAAATGCAGAATATAAGATTATACAGACCCAAGAAGCAAAAGTTTTGGCATCCTTTTCTTCAAATCCTAGTGAACCGGGCATTTTTTTACTGCAAGTCTGAGTTCTGCAAAATTAACACCACCAGTACAATCCATTAATAGAAAGAGCATATTTTGTTTGTTGCACTAGTTAAGTAGTTACTCACCCAGCATCGGAGTATATCCCGAGCTTTAAGCCTTTACTATGAACATAATCAGCCAGTGCTTTGATTCCAGAGGGAAATATTGAAGCTTTTGGAACAAAATTCCCCTGCCATTTATATTATATAAATCACAGAGAATAATGAAATATGAAGAAGAAAACAACCATTGAATTACCTGAGAATCTCTATCCAATTCAGCCCAACAATCATCTAAAAAAGACCAAAGATCAATAGTCATTTCAAAAATAATAATAGGGGCAAACTTACATCAAAATCATACCTAGGTTTATATATTCATATCCTAGTGCAGCAAGCCCAGTTGACACCATTGCATCAGCTGCCAAAAAATTTAAAAAAACATTAGGAAATTAATTGGTTATCAAAAAATTCAAATAATGACTCACTCACCTGTTTCCCTAATCAACTTCTCTTCTATGTCACACTGAAAATGATTCCAACTATTCCACCTGATGTGTTGACAACTATATAATTTTAAAACACATTCGATATTCATACCAAACAAACAGAAAAAAAAAAAAAAAAATATCTATATATATGTTACCCCATTTGTGGTGTTAGGCCAAGGCCATTTTCAATTAACTTCTTCCGAAATTGCACTCTGGGTCGAGCCCACGTCGTGTCAGCACCTAACAAGATTGCAACAATCACTGCTACTCGAGCCGTTAGAGAACAATATCGGAAACAATTCATGATGCTAAGACACTAGATGGAGAGGAAAGGAGAGGAGCTTTATATATATGAATAGAAATTATAGTAACCCTCCACAATGAGTATTGCTGCTGAAGTTGGACGTGTACATCAAGGCAAGCTTTCGCTGGATATAGAAAATACTAGCTAGGTATTACCAGGATGTCATTAATTATTACTTGACTTGACTCAGCTCGACTATTGACCATTGCCGGTCTTCTTTGTTTTCATATTTGGCAGTAGATGGAGGAATTAATTACTATAATATTTGTATAGTCTTTAGTCTTACGCACAACAATCTTGTCTCTATGTTTAAGGGACGCAACACTTGAGTTTTCATCGTCAGACGCTAGCTGGACCATGTATGTATTGACAATATCCAAAAGAAAATTTGCACAAATAGTCCTAACTTTTTTTATCCAAATTCTTCCAATATGGGAGGACAATTTTGTCCTTCTAAATTGCACCACTTGAGAAGGACCATTTCGAGAAAGGGTCAGTCAGTTAAGGACCATTTGTGCAGATTTCCCATTCTGTAATTTCCTTTTCAACCGAATTTCTAGAAGTTGTTTTGTCTTTCTTGTTGTTGGTCACTGCTGCATCGTCACGTCACTGCTCTTCTTGCTGATATTCCTCTTCATCTCAATGTACTTTTGGTATGCAGTGCCGTGGATAATCGGCACACCAGAAAGTACGTTCTTGATTTTATTATTCAATCATACTGACATAATATTCATGACATTCCATCGCTGGACTATTTGAAACACGGTTATCTTTTCCATCTAATCATCTATTGGCACCTACACTTTTGTCACTGCATCTATCAAAATCCTTCCGAGAAAGTGGCATAGCCCTTTATTACCAATTCTTGATCTTAGACTATTAAATCGAGAGTATATATCATTTAAAATTGTTTTGTGTAGTTAAAAAGTTGAGAAAGAAAAATACGAGTCAAATATCGTGATTGAAACAAAATTCTAGATGGATTTGATTACAAATTTTATTGAATAATCAGAAACAACTAAGCTCTAACTAGTTCTGTAGTAAGGAAACTAAACTATACTAAAAGACTTGTATCCCCAATTAAAACAATTAATTAAAGAAAAACGAATAAAAATAATAATAAAACAATTGATAAGATCACTTTCTGGTTGCATCATTGATCATGTCCCAAGTCATTGCATTATGAATTTGTTTTTATTGTGTTAGGTAGCTTACTGTCTAATTAAATTATTAAAGTGTATATTATCAATGGTCCCCAACCTTTACCCTCGCAGCAGTTTTTTTCTCAAATTTTTTTTTTTTTTTTTGTAACATTTCTATCTTTAACTTTTGAATGATTAACAGTGTTCCTCCTAAAAGACAATTTTTTCATTTTCTTCAATTAACAAACTAAATTTTATTGAAAGGACAATTTTGCCTTTATCATTAAATTAAAATACAAAAAATGGAAAAATGAAGAAAAATTCAACCACCCCATCGCACCCCAATCAATTGTTCTAGTTGCTGAGTTGGTGTCATAAGTGTATTTTATATACTTATTTAGGTCCGTACTCTAAAATAATTTACTTACACTTCGGGTGTTATAGCCGATATCTTAAGTTTTGGTTTGTTTTGTTTTGTTGAAATCCTCTATTTCAAGTTACATTGGTGAAAATGACAAGAAATTGAGGTTTTGAAGTGATGATCAAGTGAAGAGCGTTGGAAGATGAGAAAGAACAGAAAATTAAGAAGAACCAGTGTTTTGGAGTGGCATAAGATGTTAGAAGAGAAAGTTACAGAAAATGCGAAACGAGGAGCCAAAATGCACACTAGGTGGAAATTAGAGAAAAAAAATTAGCTACAAAAATCTCCACAGGGCATATGATATACTATTGGGAGATAATTGAGTGAGGAGTTCAATACTTCTTATGGATCATGATTTCGAGATTTCTTCAAAAAGTTATGCACGAATTATTGAAGATTGTCGAGTGGAAAATCAGAGAAAAAAAAAATTGCTAACAAAATCTCCACAAGTCAAATGATATACTATTGGAAAGATAATTGAATGAGGAGTTCAATACTTTTTACGGATAATGATTTCGAGAAAAAAATATTGCTAGAAAAATCTCCACAAGTCAAATGATATACTATTGGAAAGATAATTGAATGAGGAGTTCAATACTTTTTACGGATAATGATTTCGAGATTTACAAAAAAAAAGGGTATGCACAAATTATTGAAGACCATCAAATAGATGAGCAGAGCCCGCACCAACGGGCAAAACCTACAAGCAAGCTACAAGCCCTTTGGCTTGAGCTTCCAATTGAAAATCCACTTTTAGACTTGTTTGATGTGATTTTATAGGCAAACTCAATATTTGACGGTCCAATCTTCTAGGTTTTGAGAAAACCTATACGTACATATATATATATTACAAGTCTTGGAGGAACTAGAGTGAACTTTGGAGGCTAAAACACAAAAATATTCTCTCAATCAAAGAATACATAACTCGAGTTTTATGTCGTTCAATGAAGGAAAAGAAGAAGAATTGTTCAAGAAGACGAGCTATTGAAAGAATTAAAAGATCAAGAAATTTCTTCTATTTCTTGTATTGTCCATAATTTGGGTAATGTAATGTATATCTCATGTGTTTGTAGAACTCATTTATGGTGTCATAGATTTATTAGGATGATGATGATAAGCCCTTGTTTGGGCTCCATTTTAATAAAAAATTGGGAGAAAATGGGATTTGGAATAGTAATTTTTTTGAAGAATGCATGATTAAAAAATAAGAAAAATATTTCGATTTACGTGTAATATTATTTTATGGAAGAATGTATAGTTAAAAATGCATTTTGAAAAAATGAGGACCAAACATAGGCTTCGAAACTCTAATCATAAATTCTCGTTTTTGTTTTTGACGTTAAGTATGTGTATAATTTAAATAATTATTATTATTTTATTGTCTTCAATTGCTTGATCATTAACTGAATTAAATTTTTGACTTAATTTCATTTTCGAAAGGTTCAATAGGTTTAGCACATCTTAGCAATTAACATAAAGTTAGAAGAAGAAGAGCGCCCATGTTCTTTGGATTTCAAAATGCCTTCCTAGTCATTAATATTTGTGAACTCTCGGGAGAATCGATGATTGTTCGATAGCAGATAGGAATATAACCTTATGCTTTGTATGGTCGTTAACTGAATTTCTAGCTTTTCAAGAATTTTTGCATATCCGCATTCTTCATAGAAAATATAATCGATCATACATTTTTTCCAATTATGCTTGAAATAGATTATTGAACAAATTAAAAATATTTTCCATTCCATTTATTTGTGTTATTTATTTTTCATGCTTTCAATTAACTGGTCATTGATTAAACCATTCGATTGCTTAAGTATTGGCACTTGAGAGAGAGAATCTTAGACGCGATCTTAGAATAACACAACCTAAGTTTTATAGGTTTCGAGAGAGAGTATAAAAATTCAATCGTTCTACATAAGAACCAATAACTTGATAATTTTTATCTATTTAATTCAGAATAGAGATATTAGAATTGAATTTTATGAATATTTTTTACTTGAAACTCGAGAGAGGTATTAGAATTTCATTAGGGTTCTTGTTTATAAGCTTTGAAAAATTGATTAGAGATAACTAGATAATTGAGAAACATAGTCGATACTTAAGTGAAATTATAATCCTGGGTTTTCTCATATTGATTCACTCTTTTAAATAATCACGTTAAGATTAGATAAAAACAATGATTTTATAATTCAATTTTCTAGATTAAATAGAAGCTATTGAATTATAGTACTTAGTGAGAATTTAATTTTCAATCCCTATGGCTCGACATCCTAACTTCATAGTTATATTACAAAATTTGACACTGTTTACTTACGATATATTTACGTTATAGAAACGCGTAACAAGTTTTTGGTGTAGTTGCCAGGGATTGATATATTTGATTTTTTACTAACATTATTACTAGATAGATTTTGTTTTTAATTTAAACTTTTCTTTTATTTTTGATAGTTTGTTGATTTTGTTTCAGATTTATGCAAAGAACGAAGAGCGTTGGACACCCGTTGATCCTAAAATTGAAAAAACTTTTCGATTTTTAAAGGGTATTAGAAGAAAAGAACTCGAAGCAATAACAAAACAAACAGAACATATAGCAAATAAAAACAATCAACAACGAGCTATTAGAAGTTATGTCAGACCAGTTGTCAACGACAACTATCCCGGTGTTGTACGTCTAGTTGCAAACAACTTTGAATTGAAGCCAAGGTTGATCCACATGATGCAACAAAATCAATTTGGGGGATCTCCACAAGATGATCCTAATGCTCATCTAGCTTCTTTTCTGGAAATTCGTGATACTGTGAAAATGAACGTCATTACTAGAGAGGCAATCGATTGTTCCTTCTCCTTGAGAGATAAAGTAAAAGCATGGTTCCAATCATTGCCTTGTGGATCTATCACTACTTGGGAGCGTTTGGCTCAAAAATTCTTCACTAAATTCTTCCCCCTTCCAAGTTAGCTCCTTCGGAGTGAAATTGGTAAGTTCAGACAATCAGACTTTAAACTATTCTACGAAGCTTGGGAGAGGTTTAAATACTTTTTTAGAAGAAGCCCTCAACATGGTTATCAGAATTGGATGCAAATTGAGATCTTCTACAATGGCTTGAATGGTCAAACATGGACATTATTTGATACTACAGGTGGTACTTTGATGTCTAAGTTGTAGATGTTGCCTATTCATTGCTAGATGAAATAGCCACCAACAACTATCAATGGTCAAGCGAGCATTCGAGTGTAAAGAAAGTTGCTAGTCTTTATAAGGTGGATCCCATTACAGCCCTTGCAGCTCATATGTCATCACTCACAACCCAAATAGCTGAATTAACATCACAAGAGACTCAACGAAAATCAGATTCTATTATGTCTGCTTCTACTTGATACCAGGAGACTGAGATAGAGAATGAGCAAGTCTAGATGTAAATGGCAGGAACTTCAAACCAAGAGGAAACTACTCAGAAAATAACTACCTTCCAGGGTTACAAAGCCATGAGAATCTATCTTATGGTAACATCAGGAATGTGCTACAACCTCTACCTAGGTTCAATAACCAAGCTTTTGAAGGAAAAGCCATCACTGGAGGATATTTTGGGAACCTTTATTTCAGAGACTATGGCGAGGTTCAACAAGGGTGAGTCAAGACTAGACAACGTCGAAACTTATATGACAAACATGGGAGCCACAGTGAAAAATCTTAAGGTACATATTGGTCAGCTAGCAACTGCAATAAATTCTCAACTGTGAAATTGATAGAGGAATGTAGTGCAATTCTCCAAAAGAAGCTCCCTTAGAAATTGAAAGATCCGGGTAGTTTCATTATTCCTTGCACAATAGACGATTGCTCCTTTGATAGAGTTCTTTGTGATCTTGGAGCTAGCATCAATTTGATGTCCCTATCTGTATTCAAAAAGTTGGGTAATGGAGAAGTGAAATCGACTACCATCAATTTGCAGCTTGCTAATAGGTCTCTCACATACCCCATGGGTATCATTGAAGATATGTTGGTTAAAGTAGACAAGTTCATCTTTTCGGTTGACTTTGTAGTATTGGATAAAGAGGAAGATCAAGAAATACCATTAATTCTTGGTTGGCCTTTCTTGGTAACCGGGAGAGTTTTGATTGATGTGTGGGAGAAAATTTGACATTGCAAGTTAATGAAGAACAAGTCATGTTCAACATCTATCAAGTTAAGAAAATCCTAGAAAAAGTCGATACTTGCCAAATGGTCCAAGATGTAGAGGTGGGAGAAAAATGCAAAAGAGAATTGTTCGATGACCTTGTAGAGAAATATATTGAAACCAGTGCTTCAAAAATTGATACAATTGCTATTGGAAGTTACATATAGAGCAAGAAAGTGGTTGACTTTATCTTAGCTCATGAAGCTTATCCACTCAAAGGCGATAAGAACTATAAAGAAAATCATCTGAAACCTTCTAACGTTGTCAAATTAAAGGAGGTTTTGAGTATCATACCGGAGAACTAAAAAGCTTATCCACTCATTTATGTGACAGTGTTTTATTTCAATTAAAGTTCATCACCCATGCGTAACAGTGACTAAATTACTCTTCTACTTGCAATTCCAAACTAAGTAATCATCATGTTTAATTTTTTCACTTATCTGGCTAATGTTTAGTTTATTTAAGAACCATGGAGATGCCATTTTGTATATATGTTGTTTTGCTCCTAACTAATTAGTTAAAGCGAATGGGAGACAATGACATACTTTTACAATTTGGGCAGTTCAATTGTACATTTCCTTGGAAAGTCAGCATATTTTCGGTGTAGTTTTATAGATTATAAGTTGCGAATTTGGTAAAATTTTTATAATTAAAAGTTTAATTTTTTTATGATTATAAGTCGTGAATCTCATTACGTCCCTGTTTGGTTTGGATTAAAATCTAATTAAAATCTTAAGTCAAAATCAATAATTAATTTTAAACACATTTTATGGAACCCACAACTTTTCAACCACACATTTCATTAACTTTTATTAAAATATACTAAAAATATGATTTTAATTTCTACCAAACAAGGGTTATCTTATTAGAAAGTAAATAAAAGATGTAATTAGCTGAAACTTTGCTTGTATTACTTTTCACCTTCAAATATAGTGAATTGATATTGCTCGAGCTATAGAATATCAAAGAGGTTAGTGTTATTCATTTTTATCTACAAGGATGTGTATGGCCAATCATTTGAGAAACGAAATTAAATCGAATTAATTGAATGCTCCAGCATTTAATCAGTTGAAGTTTCTGAGTAATCTCGCTAATTTTGTTTTGAAAGATTTAAATCATTCAATCTTCAATAAGTCTATTCTTCAAATAATTCTACGATTATTTAATTTCAATTAAACAACCCTCGGATTAAGCATCTGTTTGACCACAATTATTTTCAAACTCTTTTTTTTTTTTTTACATGCTCATTTTTAACTACACATTCACAGAATAAAATATTCTGGATGTAAACTACGCATTATCCTAAAAAACACTATTCAAAACTCATTTTTCCCAAAATAATGATTGTCCAACAAGTAAATATTCTAGTTTATAACTAAACTTTCCCAATTTCTTAGTTTCCGTAAAAATTTAAAGATTTTCAGGTGGCGTTGAGCTCTCTATAATGTTTTGAAATTGTTATTAAATTTTAGAACTTATCAAACTATTACCCATCCGTCATTTTGTCATTTTTAAAAATATTTTCCAGTGAACTTATCAAACAATTCTTCTACATGTAGGTTGACAGATGCATGCATCTATCCTTGATTTGAATTTCTTTGAAGTTAGTGTATACCATGTCATCAAAATCGCGACTACTAATAATTGATAAGCAATTAACCTTCTTTTAAAGATGATTTTGTACAAATAAATTGATAGATACATCACTTGCATTTCTTCAAATGAATGCATCTGCCAACCTCTATCCTGTAAAAGTAGGTTAATTGATTAACAAATTGCAATCCATACTCACTATTTTGATGACATGGTGGTATACACTAAGGGCCTGCTTGAGAGAATTTTTTTAATCGATTTTGCGGCACCGTTTATGAGAGGTTGAAAAAATCGGTAATTGCTAGTATTTTGGGCATCGATTTTGGATGGTTTAAAAATTACCCAAAATTGGTATAGTATAATTTTGATAGGTTCTCTCAACGCATCAAATCGGCAGGTGTTGGACCATTTATCTCTTTTAATTTTACCATTTATAAAATAATTATTTCCAACCATCATATTTTCTTCAAAACTAATTTATAAATAAAAATATATTAACTAAAAAAATTATATATAAACAAAAAAATTACAATATAATTAAAAAAATACTTATAAGCAAAATATTACTTATAAGATAAGAAAAATTACATAATAATTAAAAAAATACTTATAAGTAAAAAATCACTTTTATCTAAAAAAATGTTTATAAAAATAAAAATACTTTTAATATGATAAAAATTCACTTATAAAAAATAAAAAGTTAATTCAATTAAAAGTATTTAAAAGTATAAAATTAACTTATAATTGTAATATTTACTTATAGGTAAAAAATTAACTTAATATTTTAAGTAAATATTTAACTTTATTGAATTTAAATTAAATACTAATTTATATGTATAAAAATTACTTATAAGTAAACTATCATTTGAGGAAAAAAATTTTATATAAGAAACAATAAATTAATTTTTTTACTAATGGACGTATATGTACTTTTATTCTTTGAAAACTTGACAGAGGAAGCTGGAAGAGTATGAGACAATGAAATTGACAGAGAAATGCAGTGCGATCCTCCAAAAGAAGCTCTCTTAGAAATTGAAAGATCCGGGTAGTTTCATTATTCCTTGCACAATAGATGGTTGTTCCTTTGATAGAGCACTTTATGATCTTGGAGCTAGCATTAATTTGATACCCCTATCTATATTCAAAAAAGTTGGGCATTGGAGAAGTGAAATCGACTATCATCACTTTACAGCTTGCTAATAGATCTCTCACATACCCCATGTAGATCATTGAAGATATGTTGGTTAAAGTAGACAAGTTCATCTTTCTGGTTGACTTTGTGGTATTGGACATGGCGGAAGATCAAGAAATACCATTAATTCTTGGTTGGCCTTTCTTGGCAACCGGGAGAGCTCTGATTGATGTAAGGGAGAAAATTTGACATTGCGAGTTAATGAAGAGCAAGTCATGTTCAATATATATCAAGCTAAGAAATTTCTAGAAAAAAATTGATACTTGCCATATGGTCCAAGATGCAGAGGTGGGAGAAAAATGCAAAAAAGAATTGTTCGATGACCCTATAGAGCAATATATTGAAACCAGTGCTTAAAAAATTGATACAATTGCTATTGGAAGTTACACATAGAGCAAGAAAGTGGTTGAAATTATCTTATTTCGTGAAGCTTATCCACTCACAGGCGATAAGAACAATAAAGAAGATCATCTGAAACCTCCCAACATTGTCAAATCAAAGGAGATTTTGACTACCATACCGGAGAACTAAAAAGCTTATCCACTCATTTATGTGAGAGTGGTTTATTTCAATTAAAGTTCATCACCCATGTGTAACAGTGACTAATTGCTCTTCTACAGGGGCGGATTTAGGGGGGGCTGGGCCGGGTTTTTAGTAGAAAATTTTTTTTTTTGTAAATTTTTTTTTTCTTGTGTAATTTAATTTTTTTTACGTATTAGTCCGGTCTGGAATTCGGTTCTGGATCCGCCCCTGCTATTCTACTTGCAATTCCAAACTAAGTAATCATTATGTTTAATTTTTTTCACTTATCTAGCTAATGTTTAATTTATTTAAGAACCATGGAGATGCCATTTTGTATACATGTTGTTTTGCTCCTGACTAATGCTATAAAGTGAATGGGAGACAACGATATACTTTTACAACTTGGGCAGTTCAATTGTAAATTTCCTTGGAAAGTTAGCATATTTTCGGTATAGTTTTATAGATTATAAGTCGTGAACTCAGTAAAAAAATTATAATTAAAAGTAATTTTTTTATAATTATAAGTCGTGAATCTCATTAAACCCTATTTGGTTTGGATTAAAATCCAATTCAAAATCAACAATTAATTTTAACCACATTTTATGGAATCCACAACTTTTCAACTACACATTTCATCAACTTTTATTAAATTCTATTAAAAATCTGATTTTAATTTCTACCAACCGGGGGTTATCTTATTAGAAAGTAAATAAAACATGTAATTAGCTAAAACTTTGTTTGTATTATTTTTCACCTTCAAATATAGAGAATTAATATCGCTCGAGCTATAGAAGATCAAAGAGGTTAGTGTTATTCATTTTTATCTACATGGATGTGTATGGTCAATCATTTGAGAAACGAAACTAAATCGAATTAATTGAAACCTCCAGCATTTAATCAGTTGATGTTTCTGAGTAATCTCGCTAATTTTGTTTTGTAAGATTTAATTCATTCAACCTTCAAAAAGTCTATTCTTCAAATAATTGTACAATTATTTAATTTCAATTAAACAATCCTCGGATTAAGCATCTGTTTGACCACAATTTATTTTCAAACTCTTTTTTTTTACATACTCATTTTTAACTACGCATTCACAGAATAAAATATTCTAGACGTAAACAAAAAAAAATTCCTTTTTTTTACCACGCATTATCCTAAAAAACACTATTCAAAACTCATTTTTCCCAAAATAATGACCGTGAAACAAGTAAATATTCTAATTATAACTAAACTTTCCCAAATGTTACTTATGTTCCGTAAAAATTGAAAGATTTTCTGGTTGCATCGAGCTCTCTTTAATGTTTTAAATTGTTATTAAATTTTAGAACTTATCAAACTATTACCCATACGTCATTTTTAAAAATATTTTCCAGTGAATTTGTCAAACAATTCTGCTACATGTAGGTTACAGATGCATGCATCCATCCTTGATTTGAATTTCTTTGAAGTTAGTGTATACCATGTCTTCAAAATCGCGACTACGAATAATTTATAAGCAATAAATTTTCTTTTAAAGATGATTTTGTACAAATAAATTGATAGAATCCCTTGATTTGGATGCAATTAACCTACTTTTACAGATGATTTTGGACAATTAGATTGACAGATACATCATTTGATGGAATTTCTTCAAATGAACGCATCTGCCAACCTCTATCCTGTAGAAGTAGGATAATTTCTTGTCAAATTGTAATCCATAGTCACGATTTTGATGACATGGTGGTATATACTAAGGGCCTGTTTGAGAGATTTTTTTAATGGATTTTGACCGATTTTGAATAGCACCGTTTATGAGAGGTTGAAAAACATCAATGGTTGTTAATTTTTTTAGACACCGATTTTGGATGGTTTAAAAATCACCCAAAATCGGTGTAGTATAATTTAGATCGGTTCTCTCAACCCACCAAATCGATGGGTTGATCGTTTTTCTCTTTTAATTTTACCTTTTATAAAATAAAACCATCATATTTTCTTCAAAAATAATTTATATATAAAATTATATTAACTAAAAAAATTATATATAAACAAAAAAATTACACTATAATTAAAAAAACAATTATAAGTAAAATATTACTTACAAGATAAGAAAAATTACATAATAATTAAAAAAATTACTTATAAGTAGAAAATCACTTTTATGTAAAAAAATGTTTATAAAATAAAAATACTTTTAATAAGATAAAAAAATCACTTATAAAATATAAAAAGTTACTTATAAGTAAAAAAATCAATTGAAATTATTTTAAAGTATAAAATTAACTTACAATTGTAATATTTACTTATAAGCAAAAATTCACTTAAAATTTTAAGTAAATATTTAACTTTATTTAATTTTTAAATTAAATATTAATTTATATGTATAAAAATTACTTATAAGTAAAATATTAAAAAAAATTATATAAAAAACAATAAACTAAAAATTTTATGACATATATGTAATTTTATTTTTTTTAAAAAAATTATTAGAACCGATAAATAATAAACTCATAAACATAAGTTGAACAATTTAAAAATTCGCTACTAAAATCATTCAAAATCAATCCGCTCAAATGCTCAGAACCGATACTTTAAAAAATCTGATAACCGGTGCGTCCTAACTCCGCCTTAACTTCAAATTAATGCCATTTCATAAGTTGTCAAGTCCATTAATTTGAAAATTACAACCCCTAACTTCAAATTAATGCCATTAGGTATACTGTCAAGTCCATTAATTTGAAAATTGCAAGCAGATGAGTATAAGAATTATTCTAAGAGTACCATCCATATTGTACAATTTTGAAATATTGCATGGAAATTATGCTAAGTGTACAATCCATATTGTACAATTTTGTTAATATTGCTTGGGAATTCAAAAAGTCAAAAAGTGTAAGACAAGAACGTGTTTTTTTTTTTTTAACAAAAAAATAAAATAAAATTGTCCAACGACTCGTGACATAATGTAAAAAATAATTGCAAATAAAATGTACATGTAGAAGCATAAATATATAATGTAGCATAATTGTAAGCATAAATATATATTGACGACTTTAATGACACCTTGAAAAACTTCAAAAATTTAACTGAGAAATCTCGGAAAACATTACGGTGAGAAACTTCAAAATTCTCGTGAAAACAATACTTCTTTACTTGTGAATTTGAGATTGAAAGAAAATTAGGAAGATCAACAATAGAAGAAAATAAGAATTTCCTAGAAGAATGACAGTAACATTGCTGTGTACCTATAGCATAGGTTAAAGTCTGGATTAGTCAATTTTTCAAGTTTGGGTATGATTGGATTCAAATATTATTCATTTCATTCCTAACAGCAGAATTATACGACACAAATCATAATGTTTGACAAATTACAAAGAACACCAAATCAGAGACACAAAAACGATAACATGCAGATTCTTTTATTCAAAACACCAAGTAAAACTAGTAATCTTCTGGAGTCAAAGGCTGGTGATGGTGATGTGTGTGGTGTGGGGTCTCGGCTTCTATCACTCCAAACTCGTATATAACTCCCGCCAGGGCCGCACCAACGAATGGTCCCAACCAGTAGACCCAGTGGTTTCTCCACCTCCATCCCACCAGGGCTGGCCCGAAAGCACGAGCAGGGTTCATCGATGCTCCCGAGAAAGGCCCCCCAACCAGCACATTAGCCCCAACTATGAAGGCAATGGCAAGAGGAGCAATGGTGCCCAAGCTTCCTCTCTTCGGATCGATTGCAGTCGCGTACACCGTATATACCAGTCCAAATGTCAACACTATCTCCATCAGCAACGCGTTCCATTCTCCTACTCCATCTGCAACGGAAAATCCTCGGGGCCTCTGCAACCAAGAGCTGCTTTTTAAAAAAGTAGACTGATAAAATAGAATAGAAGCCACAAAAAAAGTAGAAACCCCGGTGCTTATAGACACACCAAAACATGTGTTAAGACATGCAAGTAATTAATTAAGGTGGGTGGGTTTTTCTTTTTGTTTTTACCAAGCCATCGGTTGCCAGCCTCAACAAGATAGCAGCTAAAACTGCACCCAAAAGTTGAGCAATCCAGTAGTAAATAGCACGCAGCACCGAGACTCTCCCGCCCACAAGTGCGCCAAAAGTGACGGCAGGATTGACGTGCCCGCCCGAGACGTTCATACTTGAAGCCACTGCTGCAAACAGTGACAGGGCGTGGGCTAGAGCGATGACCACCAGCCTTGATGCTCCTAAAGTAGTATCCTTATACATCTTATCTGCAAATCGATACAAATCGAGAATATATATTAGTCGTGACGTCCATGTGCACCTACTTTTTCTTATTTGAAAAACTTTATGGAAAAGTTAAGGTACCAAGAGCAAGGACGGAGCCTTCGCCGGCGAAAACAAAGACGAGTGTGGAGAGGAACTCAGCCAAGGTGGCCCTGGCAGAGTCGGGGTGAGTGGCTTCTTCTGCCCTACCAAAAGTATACCCGCGAGGCATGGTTCGATCGATCTGGTTCTTTCTTGCTCAATCAAAATCAGCAAAAACCCTGTATCTATATGCTGATATATGTAATTAGCAAGAGAAATACATTATGCACTGAACTGAAATCTCTGGTAAATGAAGAAAATGTGAAAATATATATAGAAGATTACATGTAGGTGGAGAAATGTGAGTGCATGAACATGCTTATATTAGTAAAAAATGAGGTGACACTTGGGTGAAGGGGTGCAGGAATGATGCCACGTACGTGTATGCGTTGGCTTTTTAATGCTGCACCGTTTCTTGCTTTCATTCGGCATAGGATTTTATTCAATTAGTTTCAAGTTGATACAAATCCAGTCTAATAATAATATTATTATTAATTTCATTATCGTTTTAAATTCGAATACCCAACTTCGATTTAGCCCCTGATTGGTGGGGATTAAAATCATATTTTTAGTAAATTTAATAAAAATTGATTAAATATATGATTGAAAAGTTACGAGAACTATAAAATATATGATTAAAATTAATTATTAATTTTTAGTTACATAAAAATCTAAATTTTAATTTCTACCAAACAAGACACAATCTCATTCTTCACCGTCATCAATTCTCTCCTAAATTAGTGAAAATTATTTAGGACCTTTTTGATGTCCTTTAAATTTAAAAAACTTTGTTTTGAATAGTGTTTGTTGTGTGGTTAAAAAGTATGATTTTTTTTTTAATTCACGTGTAAAATATTTTATTGTGTAGTTGAAAATTAGTATGAGAAATAAATTAACGTGAATTAAAAAAATACCAAACAGAGGCTTAATTGGCATTTGTATCGAATCTTCTACGTAATCGTTATATTGCATTCCAACTTATGTTTTTTTAACAATTTAATTTAAAAGACATTGTTAATCTGCAATAGCCCTCACTTCGGTGGTGGCAATGGGTCAAGCAGAGCCGGTTCGGCCCATGCCTACACGAGCTCGGCTCGTGGCTCGTCCAACTTTGGGCGAGCTCGGCTCGTGCCCGAGCTCCCCCAAAGTGGGCCGCTCGGCTCGATTTTTTTTTTTTTTAACACTATAAGTCTACTCATGTCTCATTAAAGTCTAAATCGAAAATATATACACACTGTTTAAACATTTTTGAAAAATACATTTTCCAAA
>CAIGRP010101597.1:0-16910 GCA_903798385.1 Fraxinus cuspidata | reverse complement strand
GGTTTTGTGTTCTGGGTTTTGAGAAAATTGGATGATATTTGATGGAATTATAATGCTTCATTATTAGGATTAATATTTATGCATATTTTGAGATAATCTTGAATTTTGTTACAATTTCCTCCAAACCGAATTTCATAATAACCTTTTTTTTCACGATTTTGGAACTGTGTTTTGAGAAAATTGGATGTTCTTTGATGGGATTATAGCGTAGATTGTCAGAGTTAATATTTAACGATATTACGATTTAGTCTTGAATGTTGATAACAATTGTCTCAAATTTTAAAATGATTTTTTCAGTGATTTTGTAACTGGGTTTTGAGAAAATTGGATGTTCTTTACTGGGAGTATAAAGTAGATTTTTAGTATTATTAATGTTTATCAATGATGTCAGAAGTGTTTGCTGGTTCATTGTGCATTGTGCCATGGATAGTTTTTTTAGGATTATTATTCTTTTCCAACTATTTGATTCGCTAACATAATCTTGACAATAAATGCACAGACGAAAGACTAATATTCTATCAAAAGCGTGTTTGGCTAAGCTTAAAAAATAAATACAAATTTCCTTATCAACATATCTTACTTGAGTGAAAAAGGGATCCAAATATTTAGAAGTAAAAATTACTTAAAAATAGATACAAATCATTTATATATTGGTATTCTCATTTAATGGAATAAGAAGATTGGGTAGGAACCCCAACAAAGTCATTCCACATTTGATCACAAAAGCAACACACAGCAATAAATTTCACAAGAAAATTATTGTAATATGCTTCCAAGTTTCCCAAGACAGAGCATTTACAGTTTACTCGTACATTTCATCATCATCAACTATCTCCTCAATCTTCATCTTCTTTACTGCTTGAGCAGCATCACTTCTCGACCCGTTCGGAATTTGAATCAATATATCAGATTTTTCACCCGTAGCTGCATTAACGAGCCCTCCGTTCTTCTCCACCCGATATGTCAAATCTTTCCCATTGTGCGCTGCGTCGATATATACAGTTGAGTTCTCATCAATCTCCTCTTTGATAAGCATTTTTGACAACTCGGTCACAACCCTTTTCTCCAACCATCTCCTTATAGGTCTTGCGCCGTATACCTAATAGTATAGAGAACACAAGATTAGTATTTTCTGCTGAAAAAATGCAAACGGCAAGGGTCACTTGAAGAGAACTTGTACTTACAGGATCATAACTTTCAGCTAATATGACGTCCAATGCTGCTTCGGTTACACCCAAGGCAATACCCCGTTCTGCTAAGCGATTTGCAACATCTTTCAATTGAAGGCGACATACCTTCCTCAGTTGGTCGTGAGAAAGAGGATCGAAAACCACAACCTCATCGAGCCGATTTAACAACTCAGGTTTGAAATGCTTTCTCACCTGATAAAGAAATGCAAAATCAGTAAAACCGCCAAACTTTATAAGAGCATTTATCAGACTAAAAATGCACGCATTAATCTATCAGCTATTTCTGTGCTTCATGCAAGAGTGCAACGGTAATATTACCTCTTGCATAACCAGCTCACGAGCACTCTCCATAGTACACTTGCCCATTAGTCCTCTTAAGAGAAATTCGGCACCAAGATTTGAGGTCATAATGATGACTGTATTTGTGAAGTCCACTGTACGGCCTTGGCCATCGGTCAACCTCCCATCGTCTAGCACTTGAAGCAAGGTATTAAACACAGTTGGGTGAGCTTTCTCCACCTCGTCGAAAAGAATAACGCTATAAGGTCGTCTTCTTACTGCTTCCGTCAGTTGCCCACCTTCCTCATGGCCAACATAACTGATAATTGATAACTACAGTAAGCAACCATTCTAGCAGTATGGCAAAAAACTAAAGAAAATTTTGAATAGAAAACCAAACTTACCCTGGAGGAGCACCAATTAATCTGGCAACAGAGTGTTGCTCCATGTATTCAGACATGTCAATTCTGATCATCAGATTATCATCATCAAATAGTTGCTCAGCAAGAGCCTTAGCTAGCTCAGTCTTTCCAACACCAGTCGGACCCAAGAAAAGAAATGAACCAGTTGGCTGTTGGGGCCTACCCAACCCAGCTCTAGATCTCAAAACAGCTTCTGCAACTGCTGCAACCGCTTGATCTTGTCCTACAACTCGTCGGTGCAGCCTATCAGCAAGACCTATTAATCTCTCCTTCTCATTCTGGCCAAGCCGTGTGACGGGTATACCAGTCCAACGACTCACAACTTCTGCAATTTGATCCGGTCCAACAGTTTCTGTAAGCATTCCATTCTCATTTCCACTTGATTCAAGCTTTGCAATAGCAGTTTCCACTTCCTGAATAGCTCCATATCTCAAGTCAGCTGCTCTAGCAAGATCATATCTCCTTTCAGCTTCCTGCAAGGCATACAACAGCTCATCCCGTTTTTGCTTGAGTCGCCGGAGCTCATCAATTCTCTCCTTCTCCTTCCTATATCTCATGATCAACGGCTGCAGTTTATCTCTCAAATCATCAAGTTCCTTTCTAACCTGAAAATTTGTACAACCTTGTAAGTCAAACATAATACCACAATTAGATAGCCGCAATATCCAACAAGTGTTATGTATAATACTTACTTCGACAAGCCGAGCTTTGCTGGCTTTATCTTTCTCCTTCTCAAGAGCATGGAGTTCTACCTCCAATTGAATCCTCTTCCTTTCTAGATTATCAATTTCTTCAGGTTGACTGTCGAGTTGAACTCTAACATTTGCACAAGCCTCATCTACTAGGTCAATTGCCTTATCAGGCAAATGTCTCCCTGCAATCAGATTTTCAATATTAGACTATTTTACCACTACTTAAACTAATTAGCATTTACTGTAAATAAATCAAAATTTGGCAGAGACAACAAGGTCATCCACCCCTCAAAATAAAGCCAAAAATCATCTGGTCTATGGGGTGGATGGGGAGGCCGTGAAAGAATAATAGTCATTAGTCATGACGCTCGATTGGTAGATTGGAGAGCGAGAGTGAAAACTCCTAAGGTTGATCACTCTACTTCTGCTGCAGATGGTGTAATTGAGGTTCTTTGATATGGGTAACGGTGAATACCTGTAATGTATCTAGATGATAGCTGGGCTGCAACCACTAGAGCTCGATCCTGAATCTTAACACCATGATGCCCTTCATATTTTTCTTTCAGCCCTCTCAAAATGCTTATAGTATCAGCAACACTTGGCTCGGCCACATAAACCTGCTGGAAACGCCTCTCAAATGCAGCATCTTTCTCCACGTATTTTCTGTACTCCTCCAGAGTTGTAGCACCAATGCACCGCAGCTGACCTCTTGCAAGCATAGGCTTAAAGAGATTAGCAGCATCCATTGATCCCTCAGTGCGCCCAGCACCTAACACCAGATGAATTTCATCAATAAATAGAATTACTTTCCCTTCAGCTTCTTCAACTTCCTTTAGTACAGCCTTCAACCTCTCTTCGAATTCTCCCCTGTATTTTGCTCCGGCAATTAAAGCTCCCATGTCCAACGCTATAAGCCTCACATCAGCAAGATTGCTAGGGACATCACCACTAACAATTCTTTGAGCCAATCCCTCAACCACCGCAGTTTTACCAACTCCAGGCTCTCCAATGAGGACAGGGTTATTCTTAGTCCTTCTAGAAAGAATCCTAATAACTCGTCGAATTTCTTCATCTCTGCCAATTACGGGGTCAAGTTTTCCAGCCTGCTCAACAAGGTCACGCCCATAGGTCTTAAGAGCTTGGAACGACGAATCCCCAGAAGCACTCTCCACCTTCCTACCATCTTTACCCCGCAACTTCTCAACTTCCGATTTCACCCTTGCTGTACTAATTCCTGCCTCTTTTAAGAGATCTTGGACTTGAGAGTCCTCTAGAAGGCCTAAAATTAGTTGATCGACTGCCAAATGGGTGTCACCACGGGATTTCTGCAAGGATTGTGCTCTTCGAATTACTTTGATCAATGAAGTGCTTGCTGGAATTTCATCAGGGGGAGGCGTCTGCGAAGGTAGTTTCTTAAGAGCTTGCTTCATGACCCTCTCCACTGAATTTGCAGCCTCGTCACCACCACCAGCGCTAGCAATTGCTTGTCGGAAAATACCATACTGGTCAGATATCAAAGCCGTAGCAAAGTGAAGAGGCGTGAATTGAGCATGTCCAGCATTCATAGCCAGTTCATGAGCACCAGCAAGGGCCTCGTTGGTCTTGTGTGTGAACTTGTCAGGATTCATAGCGAAATTGTTTCCTAGACTGAGAAGGAAATGAAAAATCAGAGTCAAATTTCATAGTCATTACTAACACAACCGAATAAAGAAATATCCTCGAAATCATTGAGAAAAGGTCAGATTTAAAATATTTCTATCTCATTTTTCCCATCTTTTGAAGGGTTGCATTTGTAAACGCAATAAATTCAAAACTGGTGCAAAAGAGTCATCTTCCTGGTTCCTTACATTGCTGAAAACAAAAACGCAACAACAAATAAACTATAGAGAAGAGGGGTTACTGACAAATTCAAAATCCAGCAATTTAGAATAATATTCAGCAGCCCAGATGGTTTAACTGTAAGAAGAAATATTTAGTTTTGAATTCAAAATTACGGAACAATTTATTCTTCTATTTACTGACGAACTTGGAACAGAGATACGATGCAGGTGTTAAGGGAAAAATGATTTAAGAAATTCTTCACAAAATTGATTAAAAAGCTGAAACAAACAATTCGACAGGTCTTAACTATTCGATTGGTGTTCCCAAACGAGGCAAATCAATGCTGGGCAGAATTAAAACACAATCAACAGAAATATTACGAAATCTAGCTCTGCGCTTATTAATCCTTATTAATTTCTTCTATTTTCACTCTAAAACCTTAATAACCCAAATCAATTATAAATTCCGCTCGAAGAAATAAAGGCAACATGCATGCGCAAATATCCAATGAAAATCTTCAAGAATATAACAAAAAAGCACAAAATCTCATCACAATGGAAAACTTGACATACCTTTATATGGTAAGCTCAACCGGGTTGTTCAAAAACTGAGTTTTGGGTTAGTGATGAAAAGTTCGATTCTCACAGAAAGATCGATTATTCAGAATGGTTTTATGCAGAAGATTGGGGAGTGGGAGCTGTCTATTTGTATACGTACAGAGAGATTTCTGGAGTTTTGTAGTTGGAGCTAGAAACTACCAGAGTTTCTCTATTTGTCGATTCTACTTTTTATTATGTTTTAGATTTTTGGCCTTTTCTGGTTATTTCGGTGGAGATTTATTTGGAAATATTTTTTCCTTGATTGCAGTTGGTCCTTTGACATAAATGGAGAAACTACTAGAACTTTCCTGTTGCCTACTACTATATTGGGTCATATGTAATGATGACAATAGGATATAATCGAGACAAACCTGGCCTTTCCTAGACATATCAAGATTTTAACTTTCAATCCTCGCTCCAATCCCTATAGGTGGGTGGAATGGACGCGGGTTCATATTCTTTGTTCCCTTTCCTCATTAAATAATTTTTCAATATTTTCCCTCACATCCCTACCACGATTCTCCATTTTTATCCTATAAATTTTATTTTAAAATTTTAATTATAATTATCGTATCAAATTTCAAAACAGATAATATTTGTGATTGACCTAAAGCAAGAGATTTTGCTTCTGTTCCACACCCATTACCTTAGGGATAGCAACGTTACTTTTCGTGTCATCTCGAGTTCTATATTCTACGAAAAATATAAGGAGAAATTTGCATCTAAGGTCCCAAACATTTTCTTATATTTAGGTTTTCATTCTTACTTTTTTGACTGGTAAATAAATTGTAAGTTATATAATTTTTGATTTGTGACATATAGATTTTTTTATTTCTATCGAGAAATAATTTGTGATCAATTAATTTATAATTTATGATCAAATTGTATAGTTTTATGATTTTAATATATTTAATTAATGAAATATATGTTTTATTCATTAGTTGATTAATAAAATATAAAAAACAAATTGATTGTTGAAATTTTAAAACGTGTCATACTTAATCTCTTATATATAAATTTTTCTCTACATTATTAGTGTCGTTTGTATCAATTTTTTAAGTTTTGGGCCAACAAATATAGGACACAACACCAGTCCATAGATCTGGTCGGACCCGAACCCGAACCCATTTACAGGATGCTTTAGAAAAGGGCAATTTAGTAATTAAACAGAGACGGGGAATGTCAACCGTTACGAGTGGCAATAAGAATTCTTCAAACGCGGCTCTTCCTCTACTTCTCGATCAAAAACTATATAAACAGAACCTCCCACATTTCTACCCCACTCTATCCATTTCTACGTGCTTTACACGCTCTCAATTCACGCACCAATTGTGTGGGCCCCGGTGTTTCCATCCCGACACGCTTGAATTTAGCGCGTGTGGAATTTCTGAGAAAACTTTGCCCTAGTCGCCTGCGAAGAACCCCTTCTTTCTCTCTCTATAATGGACCACGAACCGCCGCCTGAAACTCCGACCATATGTTGCAGATCCAATTTCGTATTCATCGATCGGATAATCTTCTACTGATCTTTCAGATTCACGTTGTTTGATTTCTGGTAAGTCTAATTTTAATTTGTTTCTCGTTTGGTTTTGCTTTTTATTTGTTTGTTTTTTGAGATCTGCAACTTATTATTGATTTTTTTTTTTTGTAGCTGGCAATGGAACCTATGGATATTGTTGGCAGAACTAAAGAGGATGCTTCGCTTCCTAAAGGTTGTTTATTTTTCATTTTTTATTGTTCTATGCGATTTATGTGTTTTGGTTCCTTTTTTTGATAGTTTTGTTTGCAGTGAATTATTATTATTATTTTGGGATAGATTTTGAGTATGTTAATGTGAATACCACGTGCAAACACACTGGACCACATATTGTTGATACGAATTAAGAAGATTTTCAGCAAAATTTGGACCATTTTATTCTAAAATTTTATCCCACTCTAAAGTTTAATTCTAGTTCGGTCCTGGATTGTCAGGCATAGGGTAATGTTTCTTCTTTACTGCCAACTTGTGTCACCTTTAAATGGTATGTGGATCTCGTGTTGTCGAACAGCATTTTAGTAAATTGTTTAGAAAAGAGTATTGAATCGGACCTAATCAACGGAAAATGTGTGCAACTTGTGGTTGACTGATTGAGCTCGAATTCTTCGTGAATCCATGACTAATTATAATCTTCAGCAAATTTACATTGTGATTTTGCGAGGAGTAAATAAATTATTTCACTTCTTACATTGGATCTGCTTTTTGATGAGGTGCTAATGGTTTATTTCAGCTACTATGACAAAAATTATTAAGGAGATGCTCCCACCTGATGTGCGCGTTGCAAGAGATGCCCAGGACCTTATAATTGAGTGTTGTGTAGGTATGCAATGTTTTTAGGCAGATTACGACTCGTAATGAAAATTCACTGACTTTTCCTTTTGCATGTTTTGTCTGGTTGACTATATATAATATACCCTTTTATTATTTGTTGGACTTTCTTGAGATTGATTCTTTTTATAGTGTTGAAATCGTTGAATTTTTTTGCCTACAATAAGAAAATATATTTACCTTTTGAGTTTATTCCAATATTAATGGGTAAATTGCTACTTTTAAAGGTAGGGTTTGAAATCGCAAGTCACTACCTTGTGAAATGTGTGATACTAGGGGTACGTTGATGTATTTTCTATAATCTTAGAGGATTTGTATTGGATTATCGACATTTTGTGGTGCATCAATGCTGTTACTCCTGCTGTTTTCTGGTTTTATATTTGATTGGCTTTGACGGCCATGTAAATGAGTTATGAGAGTACATAACCTTTTAAATTTGGAGACCTTGTGATCTTTTTGCCAAAAAAAAAACACTCTAAGCACTATATTTTGTTTCTTTAGTGTGACTTACCATTTGCAGTTCCACCGCACTCAAAAAAGAATACTCTGTTTACTCCAGTAATTATGATCTCTGACCTATTCCTGCATTTTTTCCGTTTGTATAATAAAGTTCATTTTCTTTTGTTTATTGCTGAAAGAATCTTTGTGTTTCTTCTTTTGCAGAGTTTATTAATCTTATTTCATCAGAATCAAATGAAGTATGTAATAGAGAAGAGAAAAGAACAATTGCACCTGAGCATGTACTCAAGGCTTTGCAGGTTTGTGTCTCAACTCGATTATTTTTCGTTCTAAAATTATGTTGAATTTCAGTACTGAAATTCATATATAGTTTGTTCAGATTGTAGCAGACTATTTTATTATTATTTATTGCATTGCATTTTTTATTTTTTTGTGAACTATCTTTCATTTCCTATTGAGCGCCTTGGTAATGCTCTTCGAGCAGAAAGTTTAAGCATATTTATGTCTAGTACTTATGTTGGTCACTCAATTCTATACTCTTGGTGTGCTCATGTCCTTGAGTAGCAACTTACCCCACCATTTCTTCTGAGGCCCCCCAGAATAGATTGTTCTCGACATCATTGAATGATCACTTGTCATTGTGTATATTGAGTTGTGTAACGTGTGTGAAAAGTGCGACATACCTATTCAGACTGATTTTCTATACTGTGTTATCCTCCCTCCGCAGTTAACTTGTCCTGTTCTGCAATGGATTTTAGAAACTGCTCTTTTATTTCAGGATCTTGGATTTGGGGAGTATATTGAAGATGTTTACGCTGCATACGAACAGCACAAACTCGAGACAGTGGTAAATACCCTCTAACAAGACCTCACGCTGGCCTCGACTCTACTTATATGTAGTATTCTGTTGGTTTTACTTTGAAATGCTTTCGCACAGGACACAGTGAGAACCGGGAAATGGAGCAATGTAGCCGAAATGACCGAGGAACAGGCGCTGGCAGAGCAACAGAGGATGTTTGCAGAGGCACGCGCAAGGATGAATGGAGGCACCACAGTTCCCAGGCAACCCGATCCCGATCCCGAGCCCCAAAGCCCTCAACCACCTCAACCAAGTTTGAATACCTAACCTAGGACTTTTAGTTTATTGTTTAATTATAATTATGTAGGCAAGCACCCTCCCATTCTCTATCCGTCCTGTTTTTCTTCTCTCTCTCTTCTTACATTTGTGCATACAAGGCTTTTGGGTAATCCAGTAGATTCTGACTTCAATAGAACATGTACACTTTGTATTATGTCTATACTTGTGTAACTAGGGAGTTTCTATTTTTTTATTTTTATATTTTTTTTTGCTGTTTTTACTTTTTGATGAACTTGTTACAACCTTAGAGGCAAAATCAACCGTCGAAGATTTATTTCACATATTACAGAATAAACACAAAGAATGCTAAAATAATTTTGCTTCTTAGTAGAGGTAGGAGTTATTGATTGAAGAGAAATCATGACAGACAGAACATATGAGTTTCCCCTATATAACTTGACCGATTTGGTGGCCGAGCTTAGAGGGGGAGACTATAAGAGCTTGGTTACAAGTCGAGTTTGTGGATATATGTGCCAGACGATGGAAGGGAAAGAAGATGAAAGCGGTTGATCTATAGACTTATGGTGTGACCGGGAGCAACAAATATGAAAGTGAATTTGTGATATGTGCCTAAGGTGGATGCAACAACCTAACTAGGTATTTGTTTAATGTTTAGTGAATCTTTTTATGTAGGGTAACTATTTAGCATGGCGTGCAAGTGTACATAACTTTTTACATCCTATGTACTGTTAATAAATGAGTGGAGGATTTTTTATTTTTTAACTGTCAAATAGTGTGTTGGCACGCGATAAAATGTAAATGTTGATGTATATATGTAGCATGATTGATAATAAAAATAGCCTATCGCATCACAAAATGGAGTTTTTAACTAGAGGTGTGAATTTGAGTCAGAATATTCTTAAAATACATTATTTCAAAATTCATTTTCAACCACACATTTTTCAATAAAATAATATTTTACATCACATCAATAATTTTTCTTTACTTTTTAATTATATATTTCTCATCATATCACTATGTAAAATATATTTTTTCTTCAATAATATTCATCAAACAAACTCAAACTATAATCGATTCTCATTTGAACAACTCAATCGATAAATAGTCTCGTTCAAACTCACAACTCATACAGATCTTAGTGAAAAAAAGAAACCACAAACACACTTTGTTGCAATCAATTCAGCTCAATCATCGTTTACTGTATAATTTTCACAAACAAAAATCACTTTTTACAAGTTAAAAATATTTCTTTCAAAAAAAAAAAATATATATATATATTTAACTCCCCTATACATTAAAGAGCCAAATTTATACACCTATGAATCTCAAACTCTGAAGTAGATGTGTGGGACGAATGAAGTTGAACATCAAATTTTTCATGGGGCTGCTTGTTGGCTCGCAAACCGGCTCGCGTGAAGAGCTGAGTTGAGCCCAACAGTAGACAAGTCGAACGGTTCATATGTCTCATAACCATTGTTTGGTCAATATTATTTTCAAAATATATTTTTCTCTATCTTATTTTCAACCACACATTCTTCAATAAAATGATATTATATGCAAATCCATGATTTTTATTTATTTTTTGACCACACATTTTTCATCAATAAAAAAAAAAAAAAAAGAGGCAACATCCCTACTCCAAAGACCAAAGTCTTGTTATTCAAATAGTAGGTTGAGAATGAATCCTACTATCTTTTCATTTACATTTTCAATGTATGCCCTACTTTTCATTATAATTGCATGACGGTTTAAAAGTTTATTTGGTAGGTCTTTTCAAAAGTCAAGACTGTTTTTTAGACTAAGAAGTTGTGTTTGAATATATTTGAATAATTTTCATAAAACTCTTCTACAAGATGCAAAAGGAGAGGTCCTTCCAAAAGGGAATTAAAGATAGATTTATCACAAAACTCTTTTACAAAATGTAGAAGCATAACTCTTTTTTCTCATATATCTTTTGTAGAAAGTTCTCCTACAAGAAGTAAAAGCAAAAAATAAAAGCAAACCCTAAATCTTCATTAAATTATCTTCCCCAATAGATACTTGTGTGTGATAAAGTTCTACGCATCAACCTGTTGAAAAAGGAAAACATTCATAGAGTTGCACATGTGAGTCGATTTAACTTTTACAATTGAAGAACGATTGGAATTGTAATAAAAATGTTAAAGAGTAAAATATTCTTCTAAGTTTTAAAGGTAGAAACTAACTCGTGTAATAGGTGAGGACAAATTGTGCGATTAATCCAAAATGAAAATAGCATTAAGTTGATTTTTTTTTCGTTTGTCCCAAATTAAAAACAACTTCCTTATTGGAAGTATAAACATTTTTTAATTTTTTAATACGCTCTCATTTAACTATTTAACCCGCTTAGTTATCAATAAATATAAATTAATTATATTTAAATTATTATGTAATATAAAAACTAGAAAAAATGTATAATTTCGACTATATAAGTATTAATAAAGGGTTTTGTTAAGTGTACACTAAAGTTGACACTCCAATGCACGTACCACGATTTTTTTTTTATTGACGGTGGCCCTCCGTCTACAAACAGCGAAACCCATTAATAAATGGAGAAGGGGTAGTATTACGGAAATGACAAAATTCCGAAAACAATCCCACGTAGGTGTATGAAATTTCTGTCTAAACACAGTTTGATGTTACCATCGGAGATGGGGAACTTGTAACATTAAGTATTTACTCATGAATTAAATTCAATCAATCGCACTAATTTTTTGAACTCTAGGGCGTACTGGTGTGGAGAGAGAGTGTGTGTGTTGAAGAGGGAGAGAATTTTCGCCATTTGCATTCAATTTCGGATCCTTGGAGAGGAGCAAACGAATCGATAGATATATACGGAGATGGGTTGCTCGTTCTCGGGTCTGAATGCCCTTTACGACGCCGTTAATGGTGGAGGCGACGTTTGGATCAATGAGAACCGGTTCAGGGTCTTGAGGCAGCTGGGAGAGGGTGGATTTGCATATGTTTTCCTTGTCAAAGAGGTTATATCTGATCCATCCAGCCCTGGAATTTCTAAGAAAATCAAGGACTCTTCTCATGTCTCTGGTAATTTTTTCCCATACTTTCGGATTTTCGATTGAAGTTTACAAGTGCGAATGTTAGTCGGTGATTTAAAGGAGTGTTACTTATATGTGATCATTTGTTTTTGACGTGGGATCTGGGAATTTGGGGTTTTTATTTGTGATTATGGCTTTGATTTGAATCTCGTTTCACAAGAGAAAAGGAAGAAGGGTTTTGCGTGAACATAATATAACTTGGAAATAACATCCTAAAATTTGCCACTATTCGCTACAGATCTGGAAATTGAAGTGTCTTTTGCCAGTAATTTTCTAATTTTGAAAAAGTTATATATGATTGGTGCCTTCTCAGAGATTGTCAGTCTCTATGAATTTGAAAGGTAATTAATGGCTTTATTGATGTGAATTTTGGTATGGGAAGTTTGGTTTTCAGAAGCCTTAATTACTAAAATGTCAGTCGAAATGAAAGAAAATCAACCAAAAGGAGGAATTCACACTTTATTATGTGCATCTTCTATATGGAATGGATGGTCAAATTGAGCCAAATGGGGAAAAAATAAAATACAATGTGATTTAAACAGTCTATTGGATGGTTAAATCTGCAGCTGATGGAACATATGCAATGAAGAAAGTTCTTATTCAAAACAGGGAACAATTGGAATTGATGAGAGAGGAGATCCGAATTTCTTCTCAATTTAGCCACCCCAATCTGCTTCCTCTTCTTGATCATGCAATCATTGCTGTCAAGGTAATTACTATTTGTCCATCTTCATTTTCATTGAAGAAAGGTTAACGTGTGAGTCGTGTGTGTGCGTGAGTGAGCAAGAGCCCAGAGGGCTTCCAGACTTTGCACTTCTTGTTCAGTTTTTAGTCCAGTTTAGTCAACTCTGTTTCTAAAAGTTATGGAAGGAATAAATCACAATCTTGACTCTCTGCTCATTAGTTAGAATGTTTCAATTAGTCTCCAGCCAGCGTAGCATGTTTGGCATTAACTTCAAGCGTTGTTCTGTAGGCAATCATCTACTTGAAAATCCCACTTTGGGATAAATTATGACTGAAGGGAATTACATTCAGTCAAAACACTTGATCTTTGGTGTCAGCTATCATACAATTGAATGACTTCAGGATGCTATCTTGTAACTCAAAATACCTTTCAATGGTATACTCAAACTCAATTATTATATTCCCTTGTTTGTTCCCATTATCTTCAAAATACATTTTTATCTCCCTTATTTTCAACCACACATTCTTCAACAAAATAATATTACATGCAAATCCAAAACTTTTTCTTATTTTTAAATTACACATTCTCAATCAAATCACTATTCCAAATGCATTTTTGCAAAAAAAAAATTGGGCTCAAACAGACTCCTAATATAATATGCAACAATGTATGTCTTCTTTGGAATTTATAAATAATAACAAAAGAAAAGGCAATGGTCTAAGACCTTGTCCATTTAATCCGGGGAGTCTCATCATGTAAGATTTTATACACATAACATCTGACATAATAACATTATGCATTTATCTGACTGTCTTGCATGTATGCCTTGTTTCATTCAAACCATTCCCACTATCTTTATCCATTTTTGGTAAGTATGTGATGGAGTGAATAGCTTCAAATTCTTGCTTGATATAAAAGCAGGTTCCGAGTGCATTGAGAAAAGAAGGTGATGATGATATCCTCACTTTGAACAAGTAATTACAGATATTGTGTATTAAGAGAAAAGCTTATATAACCTTTAACTGAGGGTTTTGGGTACTTTTCCAAATGTGCTTTTTTTTTTTCTAACAGTTGTGGCGTTATCAACCAACTCTATTAGCATGTGCTCTAAGGATAATAAATAACAAAATGAGTAAATATTACTAACCTTTGGTCTAGCATGCCATCTCAGGGCCTGACTTCACAAATAGTATAAGCCCCTATTTGGTAGATTTTAAAATCAGATTTTTAGTAGATTTTGATAGAAGTTAATGAAATATGTGATTGAAAAGTTGTGGGTCTCTGAAATGAGTGGTTAAAATTAATTGTTGACTGACTTACCAAACAGGGGCTAAATTTAATACTTTTCTTCACTCTTTGCTCCCTGCTTTTTACTCTTTCTGAATTAACATTCCTTACATGAGAAATTATTTATATACACAGATTTAACATGCTGTAAAATGGTCTCATTTTGCATCTGGAGCTTTGATATCTTGTAACTTCCTGCAGTCCTGTGTTCTTGAAACTCTTCAGATGACAGATTGGCTGGGAATGTCAACTGTGGCTTGTGGGTTTCTTTTCACATGAACATGGGATGGAATACCATGGTGTTATTTTCTTATAAAGAGCGTCTACAGAAATTGTCTATTACTCATTTCCATTACTGGTATCTATAGAAATTGAGTGGGTAATTTGTCTAATTTTTTCTATTTTTTTTTTTTTTTTTGGGGCTAGGCATCACAAGAACAATCTTGGAAGCATGAAGCATTTTTGTTGTTTCCCGTGCACTTGGATGGAACATTATTTGACGTTGCGAATGCTATGAAAGCTAAGAAGGAGTTCTTTTCTACCTCAGATGTGCTTCGAATATTTCGTCAGGTATGGTGGAATAACTAGTTCTGCCTCCTAAACGTGACATTTTTATTTTGTTATATACTTTGAGGTCACTATGCCCCTGTTTGAGCCCCACTTTTGTATGTTTTTGGAATAGTTATTTTTGAAGAATGTGCGGTTAAAAAATAAGGAAAAAAATTCGATTTATGTGTAAAATTATTTTATGAGAGAATGTGTGGCTGAAAATGAATTTTGAAAAAATGAGTTTTTGAAAAAATTGGGGCCAAACATAGGCTAACTTTGTTATTTTTTAGTTAATATTATTTATTTGAAATGTTTTTAATTTTTTTTTGTTGTTATATACAAATTTAATTGCTGTGTTAAAATTATGTGTATGTTGAGGTCACAATGCCCCTGTTTGAGCCCCATTTTTGTAAGAAAATGTGTTTTGGAATAGTTATTTTTGAAGAATGCGTGACTAAAAAATAAGGAAAATTTTTCTTTTTATGTGTAAAATTATTTTATGGGATAAAGTGTGGCTGAAAATGAGAGTTGAAAAAATGAGTTTTTGAAAAAATTGGGGCCAAACATAGGCTAACTTTGTTAATTTTGAGTTAATGTTATTTATTTGAAATGTTTGGAAGTAGTAAGTGGTTTCATATGCAATTACATCATTAATCTATTTCTATATTGCCTTTATGATGAGAGAACATTTTACTGATAAATGAGTGTTCATCTGCAGCTTTGTGCGGGACTTAAGCATATGCACAGTTTTGAGACTCCATTTGCTCACAATGATGTCAAACCTGGTAATGTCCTCGTGACATACAGAAAAAGACAGTCACCTTTGGCAATATTGATGGACTTTGGAAGTTCTCGTCCTGCAAGAAAGCAGATTCGGTCGCGTACAGAAGCATTACAGTTGCAGGTATTAATCTGTAATATTATCTTACCTTTTTCTGTCATTGGATGTGTCAATCTTGATTTTTTATAATTTAGTCAGTAACAGCCACATCTAGTTTGTGGCTTTAGCACGTGACATGTAGCATTGGTGAGTTCATTTCTTATTTGAGCAAGTCCAACGTGAGTGGTTCACAATCCAGATCAGTCTGTTTTGCATTTCTAAGGGTGCTTTTAATTTGACCGCGGTGTATTCATTAAGTAGGAATGGGCTTCTGAGCACTGTTCGGCACCTTTCCGAGCTCCTGAATTATGGGATTGCCCAAGCCATGCAGATATTGATGAGAGAACTGATATCTGGTCACTAGGCTGCACATTGTTTGCAATCATGTAAGATCTGTTCATATTGATTTGAATCTTTATTTTCTTATTTAAGAATATGTTTGGTAAAACTTTTTCAAGCTAATAATCTGGTCAAACACCATCTTTTATTCACACATTCAGTAGAACCCACATCTTTTATCCATACATCTTGTAGGATCCACAACTTATAATCTACTAAAATCTTTACTAGACATACTCTAATGCTGTTATTATGTTAATCCGTCTGCCAGTTATGTATTTTGTGCTCATGGAGGAAAGGGGAAATTATTCTTATTTTACATCTGCATCACTGATAAGTCAGAACCATTTATATGGCAGTTAACTGCAATTGTTTTCATACATGGATAGTCTCCTGTTGCATTATAGAATAATTTTATTTTTCAAATATTAAAATATTGATTTATCAATGTCTAAGGAATCAACTCTGATATCTCCTGTGAAAATTTAGAACAGCAAAATAGTGTACGATACAGATAAATTAAATATTGTTTTTACATTAGCTTATGGTTGTACTCAAATATTTGTGAGCTATGCTAGTCTTCCAAATCAACAAATGTGTTTACCCAACAGAAGTTCGACTTGACTTTGTAAAATGCAATTTTAAAAACGTATTTGGAAACACTTTCTTTTGTTGATACTTTAATTACATTATTTTCTGACTTCATCGTTTAGGTTAAACTCCATGAATATTTAGCAATTAGTGGGAACCAGTCCACTAGGCGTCAAATTTTGAACAGATGCCCATGTTATAAAAGAAAACTGAGAAATATAGTAAACTATTCTGGCAAAGATTACTGATCATGATTTTTTCAACTTCTACCACATTAACTGGGTTATTTTTCTCTTCCTTTCTCTTGCAGTAAGATACTTGTATTGAACCTAATGTAAGTATTGTTATTAAAATAAGTAAATTTATTTACTTAAAAGTAAGAAAAAGTAACTCATGGAAAACAAAAAGAAAGTTAAAAATAATTTTTACTTATTTTTAAGCTTAGCTAGTCGTGCTCTCTCTTCAGCTTCCATTGTCTTCAAATTTTCTCTCTTATCTCCTTGCTTGACTTATAGCTGCATTCCATAGGTATGGCGTATCTCCATTTGAATATGCACTCGGGGAATCTGGTGGGAGCCT
>CAIGRP010101587.1:0-11445 GCA_903798385.1 Fraxinus cuspidata | reverse complement strand
TCCAATTCAGTGCTCTCCACACCCTCCCAATCATCGTCACTATCGGTAATATCACCTAATGTCGAGCTCTCACGCGCTAATCCCGCATTTTCAACGATTAGAGGTTCTCTTTCCTCCAAACCCCTAGATGGCTTGGACGCAGATTCCGGAGAAGTAGAAGGGGCAATTCGGAGATTCTCATTGCGGAACGCGAAGATTAAAGAGAACAATTTAGCAAGTAAAAAAGAGAAAATTACACCAAAGAATACCGATTGAACGAATTGTTGCCACCCAGCCATGATTATGTATATAAACAAAACCAACCGAACTACAATTCAAAATATAAACATAAAGAATTGTATAGAACCCCTAGAAATTCTATTATCTTAGGTTTCCAAAAATTAAGAAGAGAATTACCCCAAAGGCCAAAAGGCAAAATTCTTAACAGATCATAGTGTAATTGGACCCGTCTGATCTTTGACGATTTGTGAAATTTATAACAGTTCAAACTTCCGAAGGCAATGAAGCCGTTAAAACTTAAAAACATATTTGAATCAAAATATTAGAGTATCAAGTGGAGAGATTATTCGAGTTAATTTAATACGTGGTGCCAGAAATTCAAAAAGTTAATCTTTATTCACTGAAATACGGTTGGTGGGGGGAATCAGAGAGAGAATCAATTGTAACATGATTTTCCTTTTTTTTTAAGGACTAAAATATGTCAAGAGTTCGTTGATGACTGTGAGTATGAAATTTGCATGAAAAGAAATTAAATTTTAGACTATTCAATTGTTTAGAACTTAATTTATGAAATTATTAATTAAATATATTTGATTGATTTAATTTTCAACCTATAAAATATTATACTTGTTCATTTTTTATTGGTTGTTAGATGTGAGATGGTGGATAGGTGAGAGAGAGAATTACTTGAAAAATAAAAACCAACTCTCCATGAAGAAATAGAAAATATTTTCATCATTTTTGAAGGAAAATATGATCACGTAATCAAAAGTAATAAAATATTTTTCATAAAAAAAATTATTAATCAAACGGCATAAAAATAAGAATTTGGGTGGAAAAAATACATTATTCATAAAAAATATTGGCAATCAAACTCACCATAAATGTTCGTATTATAATATTTTCTTCTATCTTCTAAAAAAATTGTTACTCAGCTGGTCAAATAAATTTCAACTAGCAAAATAAACCTCCAATTAATTGAAATAGACTCTATATTGTTGCTAAATCATTGTGACGAAGAGACAAGCATTGCGATGCAAAAAGGGGATGGCACAATAAGAAGATGTCCATCCGCATGATGGGATTGGAGCAAGGCGGCGACTTTGCATAGAGCGTTGGAGGGTTGAGACGCCACTGGGGTTAAGCATTTTAAAAAAAAAACTAACTCATTATAAAAATGTATGTATGACAAAGGCCGTCGTCTAACATTATAGTAATAAAAATGTTTAATTCACAATAAAGAAATTCCTTTATCTCAATAATATTTTTGCGCATTGAATTGCATCATTCCATAAAGACCCTTGGGAGTAAAAGAAATATTCGGATAACATGGGAGCAAATACAAGTACAAAAGAACAAGCTCCATCCTCAATTAAATGATTCCTAGTTAAAGAATAACACAATGGATAAAACATTAATTTCTGCTAAATGTATTTCTTTTTTTCATTTTTTTTTTCAACTGCAGAGTTCAAATCCCTTTTGAGAAATCCCCTGCCGACTCTCAAAACAACAAAATTTCGTCTCGTTAAACTAGCATAAAAAGTCTTCTATTCTTCAAGACTTCTTTGATCAATCTTCTGTCAGTATTTGCAATTACCATAGCCTGAGAAATGAGAAGCGGAAAAATATAAGAAACCTAAATAATCATGTTCTATGCATACACAAATATAAATATGTGTGTGTGTGTGTGTCTAGCATGGCACGCCTACAAAATTTCCGGCCAGACACAACTTGTCCTAGGCCTTGGGCTTTCAAAAAATTTCTTTTCACACGACGGCATACTCCCCTACAATCGAGTCCAACACGGCCTAAATGTAGCCGTTGGTCCAGATATGCCATGAGCAAGGCCATCCACGGTGTGACTGGGGGGCTAGGCTGGACCTTTTACGTGCAGGGCGGCCAGCACATTTTGACACCTGTATATATACACATACATATATTTATCAACGTACTTGGATCTTTGTTGGTGATAGCTCCAGTTTGTCTGAAGTCACAATCGAAGTCACTTTTCATCAAGGCTTGATAATATGCATTCATGGCATAGGCAGCATGAGCTCGAACCGTATTAGGATAAAAGCATGCACCACTTTCTTGTATAGGTTTGCAATATTCCACATCCAATCCACACACGTAATCAATATTTCTCTGCAATGTCTCTTCATTTGCCCCTGATTTGGGAATACACCATGTTTTTCCCTTTGGTTCTGGCATAGGTTTCACTGCCGGAGTCGGGTACGACGGAAAATAAGATTTAGCCTGCCAGAGTCAATGATATGATAGATTACACAATATTGGATGGTATTAAATAAGAAAATCTTAAAAGTGCTATATAATACTGTGTACCAAATATGTAGCGAAGGTACAAAAGTATCAATAAACATGCAGTATATTGATTCTTGGCAGCGGCAGCTACCGTTGGCCTTAAGATCCCTATGTTGTACACCGGTGTCAAGTCAGGCCGGAATAATCCGAAATTTCTTTCACACGTTGGCCCTGGCTTTAGATCCTCGTTAAAGAGCGCGAAAATGTACGTTTCAAAGGTTCTGTTAGGCATGAGTGGTGTCCCAATCCCGGATGTTACATGCTGCACAACTTTTCTGTTGTATTCAGCTGCACTTTCAGCATCGACCCCAGCTTGCCCTGTGTCCCCTTTCGAAGGCCATCCGGTCTCGGCTATGACAATGTCAACGTCAGTAAAACCTAGGAGTTCCATTGCAGAGAAAACTGCATCCAACTGTGCATCTAGCATGTTCGCATAGGTAATTTTTGTGTTTTCATCGAGCACCCCTGCATTAGGCCTAAAAAGTGCATAATCAAGAATATCAGCCGATGACCCGAAAAACGGATAGGGGTTAACCATGAAAGGTGAATTCGTGGCCTTAAGGAAGCTAAGCAATGGCTTGAGTACATGAGAATCATAACCTTCCCTAAACTTCCCGGTCGAGGGAGGGCTCGAGTTGGCCAATATACCCAGTGAATGCGGCGTAGAAATTTGTATCCTTCGATCCATCGACTCTCCAATGAGGGCCGTATGGAGCATCTGCATTGCTGGAACAAGATTTGCTATGAACAACTTGTTGGCAGTGGATAGTACTTCATTACCTAACAGTATTCGGACTATATTGGTTGCAGGGACATGTGGTACAATGTAGGCTTTCACCCATTTTTGTGCAGAACTTAGCTTTGTAAAATGTGGGATTTGATCATTAGGCACAGTGACAGTTATGGCAATTCCAGTGCGTGCAAATGCCTTTAACATTTCAGGGTTGGCGTCAAAAAGCCTCACACGGTTGATAATGGTGGATTCTAGTAGGAAATGCGCAACATGTTCGGGGGCCGGAAGGTTGTCAGCTAGCGTCCCATAGTTCACCCCAATTGATCCATCTGCGCCTGTAATAACAAACGAGGTTCAAACTAAGTCTTATTCTCGATAGATTAAATAGTATTATCAAATTATATTTAGTACTGTGTATCGGATTCATACCTCGAATGTAGATTGATAGCAAAAGAGAAAACATGAAGGTAAGAAATTTCTCCATTGCTAATGCTGTATTTGGAAGGAAACTGTTGAGGGATAAGTGGGCGGAAGCAAGTAGCCACGGTTAAAGAAGAGTGTTAATGGGAGATACTTTTCTTTGTATTTGGGAGTTTCTTGGAGGAAAGTTATTGAGTGTGTTATGTGCTAAGGAATAATTATGAAATAAATTTAAATTATTTTAACTTTTTTCCTTGCTTGATTAGCAAGTGAAGGTGTGTTGAAAAAGAAGAAAAAGTTATTGATGTGATGTAAAATATTATTTTATTAAAAATGTGTGGTTGAAAATGAGTAGAAGAATGAAAATGAAAATTTTAATGTGACTGAAACATGGGCTAAACTACTGGTTTCTTAGATAACGTGAATATTACATAATTGAACACATTATTGAAAAAAAAAAATTTTTTGATTAAGCCCTTATTTGAGCCCCATTTTTTGGAAAAAAATATATATTCTTGAACAGTATTTGACCCAATTTCAATCACACATTTTTTGATAAAATAATATTATATACAAGTACCAAACTTTTTTATTTTTATTTTTTAACCACACATTTCTCATCAATAACTATTTAAAAATGCGTTTTTTCGACAAAATGGGGACTCAAACAAGCCCTAAGATTTTATTTACTGTAATATTCAATGCTAATTTGTAATCATATTCTATATGAATTTGTTGTAGTTGATAAGAAATTCACTTTCTATTAAATATGGAATTCTAGTTGCTAAGAAATTCACTTTTTTGTAGTTGATAAGTCGAACTCATAGACAGCACTTTTATAAATAAGAAATCCTAGTTTGGGTTATAAACCAAAGCAAAAATAAAAAATAAAAATAGGACTACATGTGTACAATTATTATTCATAAATAACAATAAAATACAACCATTCGATTATTATTAACAAAGGAAAAATTATAAGTGTTCCTCATGATGGCCTGCCTTGTCGTCGAAACCTCGTTCTCTCTCTTTAAATTTTTTTCTTGAAAAACGTTCTTACAAAAATTTTACACAAAACCTCAAATTACTTCGACTGCCTCCACCTACTAGTTGTTTCGGTGCCTCGTCATTACATGATTAGAATCCATATTGCTTATTTGTGATTTAAATGATTATTGTCTCTCACTATCTGACCATCGTTGGTCATATAAATATGCTAAATTGAGAATATTAGATTTACCCCTAAAGTTTTAGGAAACGGTTGTTTTTTTTTTTTTTTTGGGACATTTTCAAACCTCACAGTCTCACCATAAAATATTTTGCACATAAATTTGACCACACATTTTTCAAAAACTCATTTTCCTACTTTAACGGTAGACAAACGGTGTTTAAGTACAAAATTGAAAGAAAAAAGTTAAAGAACCAAAATAAAACACTCGGTATATTGGGGACCTAGGATATAATATTCTAAAAAATGTAAAGGTTGTGAGACTAATTTTGGCAATTTCTCCTCGAATCCCTCGCTCCCCCAATTTCTCCCTTCAAACCCCAAAGCCACCTCTAAATTTTGAATTGATCGACAAAAAGAAATCAATGGAGAATTCCGGGGTTGCGGACGGGCTTGCACGGTGGTTTGGAACCAGTGTTGCGGCGGCGTTTTTTGCGTCGCTGGAAAGGTGCTCATGCGTCAATCTGACCACGTACGACTCCGATGATGACGATGAAGAGGCTAATGACCGTCCTATGATGCTCACCACCCTAAATTCCGTCAATTCCACCACCACCACCTCCTCCTCCTCCGCCGCCACCAACAATAATGCTATTCCACCTTCCGTCGATGCCCTCCCTGTCTGACCATTATTATCATTCGTTTCACCCATCGGGGATTGGTAAAATGTTTGCTGTACTCATTTGTATTACTGTTTTCTTTTTTCACTATTGAATGAATTGATCTGGTGATCGATTTTTGTTGTAATTGGTTTAAAATTAGGATATTTTAATTTGATCGTGCATGATTAAGGAATAGAACTTTATTTGTGTGATTTTTTTTATTTTTTATCTTTGATGAAACGGCATTACCACTATGATTATGGGATTTTCTAGCTTGTATTACCCTCCCTGACTGTTAATCCTTTTTCTACATAACGCACAGGCAAAAATTGGGATTTTTATGTATCGAACTGTTTAATGGAATTTTTTTGGCAAAATTTATTTACACCAAAAGCAACAGATTCTTCCACCTATTCTTTACAGAACTATTACTCATAAGTTTTGTTACATGCCCAATGTTACCAAAAATCACCGACTTCTGTAAGGTAAAACTACCTAACCATGGCAGCAATTAGCGCAATACTAGAAGAACGAGAAAATTCCAAGGAATCTACTAATGTATCAAAGCATGGCTACTAAACTCTGTGCCTATGCCATGCTCTCCTGGGGCAGGCCTCCGATGCTTCACGCTGTAGAGTTTCGACAAGAAAATGACTTCGTGGTTAACATGAGGAAGGGTGCTACTTGCCTGGAACTCCTCGGTTCCACTGTGATGACTGATGACCAAGTGAAAGATGTTATTGCGAGGGAATTTTCATATTACAGACGTGCATCTCTTATTGGTCCCTCTTCGCGCGTGAATCATTTTCATTTCTGGGCCAACAGATACAGACTTAGTGAATATACAAATCGAGGAATTGTTGAATTAAGCTGAGTAACCAATTGCAAATAGTGTACCTTAGTTTGTAATGAGCTGCTTGATTACAAACTTATGGATCTGCAAAACTGGAAAACACCCACCGAATGATTAGTCCTCGGCAGTGATACAGCAATGTGGATGGTTTGGCTCGGATAAACTACTTTTGTACTTCCAAAATCAACCTTATGTGCAATGAACTTGCTGCACAACCAAATTGACGGATCACTTGAACAGGTGACCATAAAGATCGATCATATCAAATATCTCAATGATCCTGCAGCCTTGTGTTAATAGGGTGTTGGTAAACCATAATTGTAGAATGATCTAATCCGTCCATCCCATCCTGCGGTAACAATAGCTAGACCCCACGCATGCGAAGTGGATGAACTCCGGCAAGAAGTCTTGAAAAGTTTGTATTGATATTTACACATTCGATACAGAACAGTCTGGGGACTAGACATGGGTAGCTTTTCCTCGGGCCAAGTTGCAGATCCCTTGGGGCTGGAGTCCAAAATAAACTCTTGGCCCAAAGAGAAATGAGTCGATAACTTAGTTAAACTCTCCTCGAATTTGCTCGATTTGAATCCATCCTCCAAGTTCCCCATCTTTAAGCCAGACCAAGGTATTGCCACAGAAGCATCAGACGAGAAACATTCGAATGATCTAATGGGTTGAGAGGCAGAACATGGTTCACAATCGTAGTTCCATATGTAAACATTAGAATCATCAGACACTGAGACAACGTGCTTTCCATTTGAGGTCAATGAAGCAGAAATGTGGTTCCCAGCACCGCCTAGGCATATGTAGACAGAGTGAGGGTATTAATCTAGAAAAATTTGAAAGATAAGGGAGGACTAATAAAATATTCAACAAGAACCCAAATCATATTATTCGTCGAGGAAATCCATTGCCGAGAAAAGCGCTTGTTGCATACCTTTGTATCTTCCAATCACATTCATCCCACTAAGAATTCTAATTTGTGAATCAGCACATGTGACCAACACTTTGCTCCAGTCCTGTGGGATAAACTGCATTTGTGGAGCATCAGATTAGAATCGAAAAAAAAGGTTCTATTTCTTCAAGCGATCTTGCTCTCTCAATACTTTTATCTTCTAATTAAAAAGAAGGGTGATAGGCAATTGATGATAACCTGGAATCCAGTTATCCTTTTGCAGGCTGATTTCTTTTTACTGGTTAAGCACATCTGCCCTTCCAGTTGGAAGTGATTATTATTATCTTATAAAAGAGAGAAGAAAAAGGAAGTAATCAATGCGTAGTCCCTACAAGTGAGTTTCAGTTTCAATGATAAATTATGGCATAATAGTAAGAGAGTCATCTGGACTTCACGAGCAAAATCAAAACTTAAGAAATATTACGTCGAGATAAATAAGATGTGAAGTTATATGGCATCATAAGAGTAATTGACCACTATTTCAAAAAAAAAAAAAAGAGAGAGAAAATAATCCAAAAATCTCTACAAATTACCTGATATTTTAAAAAAATGACACATGCCTGTAATAGAGCCAATAATACCACCCTAAACAACAGAAAGAGAGAATTATTCCATTAGTGCATCTTATATTTTTGAAGCCACGATTCCAATAAAATATTGTTTGCTTGTTCGATAAAGAGGATTGGAGATGACTAAATAGTATTAAAGAGAAAAAAAAGAAATAGAGAACTCAATATCTTATCCATTGTCGACTTCAATCCTATCTGATACTGTACCATTATCTGTAAACGGATTAACAATCAACAGACCTGCCCATCAGGCCTATAGGAAACAGCAGTAACTATGTCTCTTATTTCAGTCCAGTTGATAACTTGACAACCACTGACTGTCCAAATCCGAACCTTTCCGTCGATTGAACCACTGATGAAGTAATCATCATTCACGGGGTTAAACTGAATGCACGTCACTGCATACAATCAAATTTATTTTTAGCAAAAGGAATCGGTATGTCAAAACCAAATTCACAGTTTTTTCACAATTGAAATATTATCACATAACTATATGCGCCAGGTTACACACCATAATCACTATGTCGGAAGACCTTGAGACACTGCTCACATCCAACCCGCCACAAACGAACAGTTTTATCAATTGATGAAGAAAGCAGACACTGCAAGAAAATGCAGTAATATAGAATATCATTCATGTCCAGGCAATTTCAAAAGAAAACCCTACTTGTTTGCACATAGGAAACTTACATTAGTATTTGACCAAGAAAGATCCACAATGTCTCCACTGTGACCTACAAACACGTGCAATGGCCTCTCCAAAATCTGGAAAACCCTTGGAGGAAAGATGATACATGCCGAATCTTTTGGTTTCCTTAAACTCTTCAGTTTGTTAGTTTTGTATTTTTCCTTCATGAGAGGTGCCAATTCAGAAAGATGGTTCACTGAGAAGTATATGCAAGATTGATCTACATCCGGAATATCAGTATCATTTGATCTCTCATCTTCCACCACTTGCCAAATTCGCACGATCTTATCTTCACCAGCACTAGCCAGGTATTGTCCGTCTAGACTAAATTTCATAGTAAGGATTGACCCTTCATGGGCCTCAATATCTTGTCCGGTGAAAAGTGCTGAGAGTTCTTTCAACATTTTCCGTTTACGGCGAACCCTAACTCTCTGAACCTTGGTCCCCCGAACTCGACTGGAGCAATTGGATCTAGAATTATCAGCTCTCCCATTCCCACTTGTTATGCACATGAAGGAACGAAATCTACTCAACCAGCGAACTTTTACTTTATTCATTATTTTCGAAATATTTCGATTAATTTCAAATTCTGTCTCCCCAGGTTGCTGAACTGAAGGAGACAGTCGAGTAATGTTCTCAAACTCTTTGGATATCAACACTTGGTCCAACCCTGCAATCGCAACAGCTCTCTGCTTGCCATCCACCACCAAATCATCAACATTACACTCGCATCCATCGTATAAATCCCCATTTCTACAAATAAAATTTTCACTAGGAGTCACTTCTCTTACTAAATTCAAAATATCAGTGGACCAACTAGGTCTACAAGAATGGATAGAAGAAAATTCATCTTCAAAAATTGAAGTTCTTGGAACAGTCTCATTACTTTCCAGTATTCTATCAATATCTCCTCTAAACACGCTGTATCTACCATTATCATGCACATCAAAGGAATTATTCCCTTCTAACCTATCTAAGCTCAATTCCATCCATCTAATGAATTTCCTACGACGCTCCCTCACACTTCGAGGACTCCCTATCCACAAGTCATATTCACAATTATTAGCCCCAGCATTATCAGAATCAGACTCGGAAGCTGATGCGATGTGCTCCGGTGCATCAAAGAATCGAAATTCTTTATCCTCGTCACTTAAGCTATCCATGATTTCTTGGGTTCAACCCACAGATAACTGAAACCCCACGTCAAGAAACCAAAACTCTAAGCACTAGGCAACGCTGAAGTGGTTATCCCTTCCAATATAAACCCTTCATGAAAAACGACAACAGGTGTAAGATCAAGAAAGAAATAGTAGACTACACAAAACATAAGCCCAAGAACCAAGGTTGATGTAAAACAACATATAATTAAAAAGTCTAGTATTCCAGTTAGAACATAAACAATAGAAGTTCCGACATGGATCCCAATCCACACACATTGAACCTGGTCTCTCATTTAACACGATAGAAAGCAAATATAATTTTCCTTGAACAACATAATACGCATAACCAAAAATGACTCATACTTTTCTATCACCAGAATTGGACAAACTCCCAAGTGAATTTAGCACAAAAAATGGTAAACCCATTATCAAGATAACGACATTACGGGCTCTCGAGATGCAAAATTGATTAAATTTCAAGCAACGAATAGAGTACGATAAAGAATATCAACAAAATATAAGCAAAACCTCAGGTTTCAAGTTAAAATAATAAATTGAAAGAAAATATTATATTTTTGTCGCGTGGTTTGATTTGATATTACGAGACTGAAGAATGAAATCGCAGGGTTCCTTTTGGCGATCTCCTCCTCTGGAGAGGAACTTAAGGAGTGGAGTGACCATTAAGAAGGGAAACGAGGTTAAATTCGGAATGTAAAAGGAGAAACTGAAATGGAATAAGCATAAAATTCCTTGATGTCCGTGAATGGATGGATCGAGAAACGAGATTTCGAGAATAGCAGATTTTCTTATGTAGGTCTGGTCTCTTAGTACGTAACAGTACACTACTACACTATTCCATTTTCCACTCCTTTTTTTCATTTTTACCTAATTATATTTTTACTTTTCCTTTCAATTTCACTTCCTCCTTTCATCAATTCTCAACTCTCCCAATTACCAAACATAACCTTTAGTTTCATTAGCATTTACAATTTTGCTACGCAAACAGGTTCAAAAATAAGGGAACACATGTCGACACATGATTAGATAGTTTGAAAAAAAAAAAAAATACATCACTTGTCCCTCCATCCCTCTTATCGAGCATATCCAATGAGCATCATTCTAGCATTTAAGCATTTGTTTGATGGTTATCATAAAGAAAAATTTTAGAAAAATAATGTTTTAAATAGTAGTTTTTGAAAGAATGTATAATTAAAAAGTATAACAAAAATTGAATTTATGTGCAGAATATTTTATTGTACGAATGTATGATTGAGAATTAGTATTGAAAAAATAAAGAGTTTTATGTAAGAAAAACATAACACGTCTAGAAAATTACTCGAAATTGACGAAATTAAAATGGAATTCACATTTATTACACTCTTGTTTGGTACCGATTGAAATTCAGATTTTAATCTAAATCAAAATTAACAATCAATTTTAACCACATATTTTATGGGCCCACAACATTTCAACTATACATTTTACCAATTTTTATCAAAATCTACTAAAAAATTGATTTTAATCTCTACCAAATAAGGGCTAAATAAGATGATCATTTAAGACGATTGTGAATATTTTGACTGTAACTTAATTTCTCAAGAATATTTTTTTAAATGGGTCTACTTTTAAAAAGAAAATTATATTTTATATTTAATTTTTTTGTAAATTTATTTAAATAGATATATATATATATATA
>CAIGRP010101564.1:0-14371 GCA_903798385.1 Fraxinus cuspidata | reverse complement strand
CATTAGAACTGAAATTAATTTGTTGAACTTTGCTTTTTGCCATTTATGAAGAGGATTGAAAATTATAGATACATGTTGATGAGAAGATCTGTTATATTTCTAGATGGGGAAAGATTTGAGTAATTTTCAACAGTAAATTCAGGTTTGTAGCAATCGGTCTTCTTCAACCTTTTAGGTTTGTAGCCCATTAAAAAGTATAGAAATATCTTTATTTTGAATTAAGTAAAATTCAAAGAAAAGGGTAGAAAATAGAAAATATGTCAAATGAATTACCATTTCATTTGAAACAAATATTTATCTAGTCTTGAAATTAAAACGCCAACATTGACAAGAGTGCCATTTAAATTTGGCCTCATTAGCTACTTTTTATATCATCTCACGTATTTAATTATATTTCCTCTATAAAAGAGGTATACGACCATATAATATTGGCCGGATATAATTTAAATTTGAGCATAAGAAGATATTTTCAGCAAACTTAGCCATGTTTGAGACCCCTTTTGGGAAGAAATTTTGTAAAAAAATGATTTTTTTTTTTTTAAAGAATGTGTAATTATAAGTATAAAAAAAATTGAGGTTACGTATAAAATTATTTTAGTAAAATGATGAGTTGTTTAAAGTAAAATTAAATGAGATGATTTTTTAAAGAATGTGAGTTACTTTACAAAATCAGAATTGAAAAACAATAATTTGGGCAGTGTTTACTTTTATTAATAAACCATTGAAAAGTAAAATTTAGTCCATGGTTCAGTTAAAAAATTAATTAAAAGGTAAGTTAAAACTAATTAATTTTAATAATACATTTCATGAAATCATAATTTTTTTAATCACATATTTCATCAATTTTCGTCAAAATTTATTAAAAAACTGATTTTTAACCTCGGTCGATTTGGATAAAAATCAGGTTTTTAGTAGATTTTGATAAAAGTTGATGAAATATGTGATCAAAATTTTGATAAAAGTCGTGAATCATATTTCATGGGCAACTTACAAAAATACTCCTAAAATTAATGGTCTTTTGAAAAATTATATGAAAAGTATTTGGAAGTAAAAAATATGTATAAAACTAAGAGTCGTCTTTTAATAAAAAAAAAAAGTGACACAATATCACTTGTTAAAGTTAAGTGTTACTTTTTAAATAAAAAAAATATTAGAAAAAATTATATTTCTCACTAAAATAGGTGACAATAATTTCAAGAAAATGACAGAAAATAAAAAAAAAATAGTGACAGATACTTAAAAAAGTGGTAAAAACTCAATAGAGTGACAAACGCTTAACAAAGTTGCAAATTTTTTTAAAAATGAAGAAACGCCAATTAAAACATTGAAGTCATTTCAATAAAGTAATTAAACTTTTTATTTAAGTGCGTTATTATCTTGTACTTTTTTTTTAAATCAACATTTTAAAGAGATCATCAAATCTTAATCTTATAAAAGGAAAGAAAACAGAAAAGAAAAGCACACTAAAAAAATGACAAAAAATAAAATCAAGAATCAAGAGAAACACTAAAAAAAGGTGATAAAACACTAGTTAAACACCCGTCCAAATTTTCAACATTGGCCTCAATTTCAACACTATAATCCATATTTCCAATAGCCCTCCGATCGTGATCCAAAGTTTTAGGATTCAAAACAAAGCTCTAGTGCAAATATTTGGAAAACTTAATCCCGTGCACATTCAGCTCTGAATCTTTATCAAGCTTTTCTTTGTGCTTCAACGTCGACAAAGAAGTAGCATTGAAATCTTCGCATTTTGAAGACTTTATTGTGAATGTAACTCACAGGAAATGAAGCATTGTAGTATCTACAATTTGAAGAGTTTAAACTACTCTTTCTTTTAACCTAGTGAATCAGAAATACTCGATATTGTTATTGAATTGCAATTTTGCATATGAAACTTTCGGAGAAACTTGCCATTTTAGTAATGAGATTTAGGGGAGATCACAAAAACCCTAAAGACACAAAACACAACTTGATTTTACACAAAATGCTAAATGAGAAAATAAGGATTTCAAAATAAAATCGAATAAGCCATAAACAAGTTTAAAACAATAAAAAATTAACTAACCTTAAGTTTATAAACTTGTGAAGATTTTTTTTTTCTTTTTCTTTGAATTTCCTTCAACAAAACTTAATTTTCTCTTCATCCCATCAATTCATTTCTTCAACCACGATTCGAGTTTATAATCAATGGTGTTGTGTGGGTGGAGCCTTTAATTAATCGATGAATCACCTTCTTCTTTGCGTGTGTCAAGATGATTCTTTTTCGTTGGGTGAATTGTGGGTTTTTGGGAGCGGTTTAAGGTTTTTCTTTGTAATCAGTTGATTTTCGGGCCTTGTGGAACAATTTATGGGTATTACATGTTTTAATTTGTTTTAAGTGTAGTAATCTAATTTGTTCATTTTTCACGGTGGGCCTAATTTCCTCCTATTTTAAAATGTGCATCGAAGATGAATTTGATGAAAAATAGTTTTATAAAGGGCGAAATAGAGCTTTAGGACCTATTTGATTTGGCATCATTTCCAAGAAATCTGAAAATTGATTTTCATTTTCTTGGTTTTGGCTTGACTAGTTTAATTTTCTTGGCAATTCATTTGTTTGGTTTTGGCTCACACAGTGTGAATTCATTGATTTTGAGGATTGGTGGGAATTGATTTTTCAGTTTATTTTTTTTGGTAATTGAAACAAATTTTATACCCAATTGTAACAAATTCTATCTCTTTAATGGACAATTTTCATGTACAACAAAGCCAAACGGACATCAAAAGATCCAAAATTTCAATATTTTCCACGTGAAAAATTATATTAATCAAACACAATTAATTGACAATTCACAGAAAAATAATTTTAGGCAATTTAATTATCTAAAATTCATTTTCTTTCCACCCAAATTTCACTTTAACAATTTGGCTCACACGATGTGAATTCATTGAATTTGAGGATTGATGGGAATTTTCCATTTTTTTATTAAAAAAAATTTTTTGGCAATGGAAACAATTTTATCCCCAATTGTAACAAATTCTTTCCCTTTAATGGACAGTTTTCATGTACAACAAAACCAAACGAACATCAAAAGATCCAAAATTTCAATATTTTCCACGTGAAAAATTATACTAATCAAACACAATTAATTGAGAATTCCCAGAAAAATAATTTTAGACAATTTAATTCTCTAAAATTCATTTTCTTTCCACCTAAATTTCACTTTTGCAATTTGGCTCACATGGTGTGAATTCATTGATTTTGAGGATTGGTGGAAATTCATTTTTCAGTTTATTTTTTTAAAATATTTTTTTGGTAACGTAAACAAATTTTATCTCCAATTGTAACAAATTCTATCATTTTAATGGACAATTTTCATGTACAACAAAGCCAAACGGACATAAAAAGATCCAAAACATCAATATTTTTCATGTGGAAAATTATACTATTCAAACACAATTAATTGAGAATTCACAGAAAAATAATTTTAGGTAATTTAATTTTCTAAAATTCATTTTCTCCCCCACCCAAATTTTACTTTTGAAGATCTCGCCTTCGCCTTAGCAGATGCAGCACCCATCGCAGTAATACTTGTACCTCAATTAGCCCTTCCTTTTAAACGTGTCTTCTCTCTTCTGCATTTCTGTCTCTCTCTCTTCCCCCCACCCTCTGTCGTATATGCACAATCCAAGGTATACACGTTTATATATATATATATGTGAATCTTGTTTCTCTCTCTACAGATATTCATCAGCTCTTAGTTCATCTCCCAGATCTCAATTCAAATCTCATCTCAATATTTCAATCCCAAATTCTTACAATCTAGTATCGAATTCCCAATCATCAGTACACTGCCCAAAGTTGATCCGTACTGCATCAATTTTCGGACCGGAAATCCCACCGACTTGAAAGATGGAGCAGCTGAAGACAATTGGACGGGAGCTCGCAATGAGCTCCCAAGGCGGTTTCGGGCAGTCCAAAGAGTTTCTTGACCTCATCAAATCCATCGGCGAGACCCGATCCAAGGCCGAGGAGGACCGCATTGTTTTGCGCGAAATAGATACCCTCAAAGCCCGATTATCCAGCCCCAATACTCCGAAATTCAAACTCAAGGAGTATCTAATGCGTCTAATTTATGTTGAGATGCTGGGCCACGACGCCTCGTTTGGATACATTCATGCTGTTAAAATGACCCATGATGAGAGTTTGTCGTTGAAGAGGACTGGTTATTTGGCGGTGACTTTGTTTCTGAATGAGGATCACGATTTGATAATTTTGATTGTGAATACGATACAGAAGGATTTGAGGAGCGATAATTATTTGGTGGTTTGTGCGGCTCTTAATGCCGTGTGTAGGTTGATAAATGAGGAGACAATACCTGCTGTGTTGCCGCAGGTTGTGGACCTCTTGGGGCATCAGAAAGAGGCGGTGAGGAAGAAGGCAGTGATGGCTCTCCACAGGTTTTATCAGAGGGCACCGGGGTCGGTCTCTCATCTCATTTCCAATTTTCGAAAGGTATGCTTTCTCAATGGATGGGCACTTGAGCATTCGAAAAGAATTATTTAGCTGTTTTTTAGGATATGATTGCATATGTAATGCGTTAATGTGAACATGGAAATATCAATATCTCGCAACAATTGTATAGATGGGCAGGTGGATCGTGTGGAGTGTAATTTTGTTTTATGTAAAAGAGGTATAGCATCATGATGACGAGTTAGTATGTTATTGGTTAATTTCATTATTATGAGGAAGTAATTTTGCTTAAATTTAGCATAAGTTTTATTTTATAATATTAGATAGATAGGAAATAAGGATATGTGGAGATAAATTGACAATTTCTGGAAATTAGGAATATAAAAACTTGAATTTGTTTATTTAATTTTACTTTTAGCTTCATGCAATAATCGGAGGCTGTTAGTTTAGCTTGGTTTTTCATTATAATGATATAATGCCCTGGTGTCATTTAAGAACACACTTAAATCATGAATGATTCCTGAAAGAAGAGAGGTACACTTGTCTGTGTCTATTGTCAATTTTACAAGGATATTTGGATGCATGGCTATAAAATAGAGCGATGTCAACAATGTTTGGGAGCTAAAAAGGGATTTTGTTTTTAAAGTTCACATTGATTTGTTTGTGTATATAAGGAAATAAAATGCTCTCAATTTCCTAGAAGTGATTGTTGTTTTTGTTGTTGCAGAGGCTTTGTGACAATGATCCGGGTGTTATGGCTGCAACTCTTTGCCCTCTTTTTGATCTTATTACGATCGATGTTAATTCTTACAAGGATTTGGCGGTTAGTTTTGTCAACATTCTTAAGCAAGTAGCTGAACGCAGACTGCCAAAGAGTTATGATTATCATCAGATGCCTGCCCCATTTATTCAGGTATTCCTGAAACATTTTTTTTGTTTGTTTGGTTATGTTCTCATATGCTCAACGTTAAATGTTTTATAACTGGAGCAGAATCGTACTTCATGGTGTTCCTTCGGGGTAGAATCAGGAAGTTACTTGCATTGGCTTCAGTAAAACTTCTGCAGTGCAGTTTCTTATATCTGCCAAATATTCAAATGTCATTATTCATAGAATTTTGCCACTAAATTCTATATTCTTATTTCTCGTTGTTGTAATAAATGTACAGAAAGAACAATGAATAAGATGAAAATAGGCCAAAAAAATACAAAAAATTATAAAGCACATATCATTCATGATTTTTGATACTTTGGAATCATTGCGTGCTTTGACAGGCTTTTAACGGACTGAAAAGATGTAATTAACGTCTCGATAAGAATCGTATTGTGGCGAACCTAATTGTTCAAGGAACGGTCTTTCACTTCTTAAAGCTGTGATAGGAAATACCTGGTTTCCAAATTTTTCCTCTTCCTTTTTGTATTGTATTTGGATTGATCCTTTTGAAATTTGAATATTGAGTACACGCGCATAAAACACTTTGAGATAAAAAGTGGAATATAGAGGATGAAAGTAGTGCGGAGCAAACATATAGGGCCTGGAAAGCTTTTGGATGTGGCTCTACGTGATTATGGTCACTTGGAATCACTGGGGAATTGAAGTATCAAGTGATTTTCCACGTGTTTTATTTCCATCTTAGTTTTAACATAGAATAAGTTGATTTATATCCTAAAAAGGACGTGTAGCAGATATTTGGAGAGAGAGAAAGAAAAAGAGGGAACACATCCATTCTTTGAAATGACCAGCAAAAGATAAATATATGGTCTCTCTATCAAATTATGGTACTATAAAGTTCTTGTTCTCAAGTACCTAAATAATTCAATCTCAAAGGGTTAGCCGACTCAGCCCCGTGATATGGACTACCATCTTACAAAAAGAGGTCACATCTCTCTTTGGAGCAAACCGAAAAAACTGTTTAGCCGCGAAGGATGTGACTTGGTTAGGGCTTCAGCTTAGAAGAATGCCTAAATTTATATGTTTCTTTCAATTTATGCATTTGTTTGTTAATTATGCATAGTTGTCTCTGTTTTGCAGATTAAGTTATTGAAGATTCTATCACTATTGGGTAATGGAGACAAAAAGTCCAGTGAACAAATGTATACCATTTTAGGCGACATAATGAGAAAATGTGATGCGGAGAGTAATATCGGGAATGCTGTTCTTTATGAGTGCATATGCTGTGTTTCCTCAATACATCCCAACCCAAAGTTACTTGAATCTGCCGCAGACACCATTTCAAAATTTTTGAAGGTCTGTACTTTGCAACTTGGTGTAGTTTGCTTTTCCAGTTCATTTTTTGGGTTTTTGGATCTTATAGACCATATTTATCTGATGAACAGAGTGATAGTCACAATTTAAAATATCTTGGAATTGATGCTCTCGGTCGGTTGATAAGGATAAGCCCAGGAATTGCAGAACAGCACCAACTGGCGGTCATTGATTGCTTAGAGGTGAGAAATGCTTTTATTCTCTTATAACTGGGAAGCAAGTGATATTTATTTAATGGAACAATGAAAATACTGGCTCTATTGCTCCACTTGTTTTCAGTCACGCAAGCTCATACTTTTCTTAGTGGTTCTATTTGTTGCTATAATTATCTCAGTGTGCCCATCGACCGATCTTTCTTAGTGTACAGAAAATAATTTCCCACTGTTAGGAGTTTTGAAATCAAACATCTCACTACTCCCAATTTCCAAATTGATATACTCCCTAATATTTATAATTGCAGCTAGAGAGCTTATAAATTTAATAAAATGGAGTTGCACTCTAAAAGTAGATCAGCCTTTTTAGTTAATGATGTTTTAAACTCTTAGAGCATTTTCATTGGATTATGATTCTGTAACTGGCTGATCGGTTTTGGATGAGCCCCTTCAAGCATTAACAAAGACTTATATCAGACAAAAGCGAGGTTACTAATTTATGAGGGTTTCAAGGGCTGAAAAAGTGGAACTAGTCTTGAATTCATATATTTGTAGAAGAGAGATAATATTTGGAGTATCAAGTTCCCTTTGGGTCTGAGATAATGAACAGTTAAGGGGTTAAGGGAGATTGATGGATAAAATAGGTTTATAGGTGCTTCATGTAAAAAAAAGAAAACAGAGAGAAATGATAACAATATTTCTTGATTGAGGTTTTCATATCAATTCCACTTTGAATTCTGACGTGCTTCTCAGTGCAGGACCCAGATGATACCCTGAAGCGCAAGACATTTGATCTGCTTTATAAAATGACAAAGTCATCAAATGTAGAAGTCATAGTTGATCGTATGATCGATTACATGATAAGCATCAATGATCATCATTACAGAACTGAAATAGCGTCGAGATGTGTTGAACTTGCAGAGCAATTTGCACCAAGCAATCAGTGGTTTATACAGGTGAGGGACCAATTCATAATGTTTTTACGCTTTGCCTGGTGAGACTGCATTTATATTTGCAAAGTTACTAATTTTCTGTTTCTTTTGCTGTGTTTATCCTTGTTAGACCATGAATAAGGTTTTTGAGCATGCGGGGGACCTAGTGAATACTAAAGTTGCACATAACTTGATGCGGTTGATTGCTGAGGGATTTGGAGAGGATGATGATACTGCAGATAGTCAGCTCAGATCATCTGCTGTATGTATCCTAATAAGTTTCTTTTTTGTTCTGGTTCATAATTCACTCGCCTTGTGCAGTTGTAGACATGTGTTCATTTATTTGTAACTGTTTCGAGTTCTGAACTCTTCTGTAGCTGTTATTTTGAACAGTTATTCTTTGAGCAATGATTCGTGCACGTATTTTTTTACTTAAATTATGTAAGTATGCTAGTAATGAATTATGTAGTTCGAAAAGATTTCATGACTAGCAGTGAGATGATTCAGGAAAAAAGCACCTGGCATATTTATGAGATCTCTTTTTTTCTCCAATTTGCAATTTAAAGAAGAGGCAAGAATCCTTGCAATTATTATTTTTCTGAGAAACAACAAATAAGATGGAGAATTACCAAACCAAGAACAATACGTAAAAGACAGTCCTCGAAATTACACAAACTATGTTAAAATCAATTTTCGTACTACTGTAGTAAACTCCACTTGGCACTTGCAGTTGCTGATATATGTAAGCACATGTGCAATTGGGACTGTTGGTGTGTGAAGCACCCATGTGTCTGTCTTTGGCAGCTTCCAAAGTTCACAAGTGAAAAGTCAATAAAAGATGAGAGAAATAAAGTGAAAGAGAGATTAAGACAGAAGAATTGTGAAAAATAAGAGAGGATCTCCATATTGTGAAAATCATAAATGAGTATCCGATTGAATCAACAAGACTAGTATTTTAATATTTAGAAATCCCTTACAAGAGTGGGAACTAGCCAAGAGAACAAATGAGAAAATTTCCAAATTAAATTCTAACAAGTTTTATGAGAAAATAAATTGTTTTGGATCACCGAATTTAGGAATGTAACTGGAATGTAACTCCCTCGTATGGTAAGCAATCTGCTTTAGATAATATTTTACATAAATGGGAAACCTGTCTGATGTGTTTTTACCTTCAGAGATCTCCTTTATCCTCCGCTTCCTTTAATCATTATTTTTTCTAAAACATCGTTCTGACATATTATAGTTGTGTTTTTGTTTGTCTCTTCTCATAAGGAAGAACAGAATAGATCGGTGTAAGTTATGACTCCTCTTTTTAGCACTTCTAAATAGAATAATTTTGTTGGGTACAGGTGGAGTCATATCTTCGAATTATTGGTGAGCCAAAACTTCCGTCTACCTTTCTTCAAGTATGTTCTGTTTACTCCTTTTATTTTTTCATCTACAATCTGTCGCACTTAGTTTTTCATCCTATCGTTTTCTCATTTACTATACATAAGCCATTATAGAAGTAAATCTTGCATCTGCTATCTATTTACCAAGTCCTGTAATGCAGGTCATTTGCTGGGTCCTGGGGGAATATGGAACTGCAGATGGGAAGTATTCTGCCTCATATATCACTGGGAAGTTATGTGATGCGGCTGAGGCACATTCAACTGATGACACTGTCAAAGTACGTTTTTATTTTAATTATGCCCATTGAGTTGCATAATGCATGAATTCATCTTGACATGATTGGAGACTGCGGTGGTTTACATATAAAAAGCCAAACTCTCTTCATTATATGGAGTGCATTTATGAGTAGCTTTTGGCTGCACTACATTTTGACAACATATTTTGATTGGTTAAGAGCAGTCCTACAACTAAGTGTAAATGCCTATTCGAGTAGAACATGCTTGTACTTGTTTCTCGTGGATATCGTGATATCCATATACACAGTGTGAGCTTTAAGTGGAATGAGATTTCATTGTCATTATACTGAAATGATTTCTTTTGAGTATGCTTTTGTGATTTTTATCCTGCTTATTTTGAAGGCATGTGCGGTAACAGCACTCATGAAGATATATTCGTTTGAAATAGCAGCTGGGAGAAAAGTGGACATGCTACCTGAGGTAGGAAATGTAACCCATATTCGTGTTTGCTTTGACGTGCCAATCTGATGTCCTTGTCATGTACAAGCTTGCTTTGCTTGAAACTTAAATGTTCATGTAGCACTTTCGAAGTTATAATTTAAATGATTGGAATTATAGAATTTAATTGCTTTCATTTTCTCATGCAAACCTGAGTTCTTTGTATTATATTATTAATTGACGTGTTACTTTACTGTAGGACATGCTTTTGTCGTATCCTTTTGGTGTAGATTAGACATACCCATCTGAAATCATTAGCATTCATCAGACATTAAATGACAGTTTGACAGAATGATTGCACTTTCACAATTTGCTGTCATGGGACATGCATAAAACATTTTAAGCCTCCACATTTTAAAGAAATACTATTAACAATATAATGTTCTTGTTACTGTTCTCTTCTTGGCTTATTTCATGCTACATTACCTCATGGTTCAACATTATGAATGATAAAGTAATGTGAAAATTTTAATTTAATTTACCATTTAACTGAAAATTGAATCTGTTGTCCCTTTTCCGTGGATTCCTTAAATAAATGTCGAGAAGGAACTACTTGATTTTCATGCATTTTTTTGCATCAGGAAAATATTAATTAGTAGTAAAATATGAATTATAATCATTCTAATCCAACTGTGATTATTCAAACTCAAGATATAATTTTCGGACTGTTATCTTGCTTGCTGCAGTGTCATTCCTTGATTGAAGAATTATTAGCATCCAACTCAACAGATTTACAGCAGCGTGCTTATGAACTTCAAGCAGTCATTTGCTTGGATGCTCGTGCAGTTGAGAACATTATGCCAATGGATGCAAATTGTGAAGACATTGAGGTGATATTCATCTTTAGAGAAAATCTAGTTTCATTTACTTTGTTCTGGGACCATGACTGATAAGAATTCACTCATTTGTCTTTCTGATAGAGACTTCTTAAGTAGTAATTGTGACAGTAAAAAAGGCTATTTTTGTACGCTGACCTAGTATCTGTAGCCCTGGAAGACACTGCTATAAAGGAGATTGCTAGACAGATATAAATTCCACTTGCTCAAGAAAGTCTAAAATTAAACCTTCAGTACAGTTCTTGAGTGATGATATTTGCTTCTTTTTTTTTTTTTTCTTTAGGAAAATGAAATAGGAAGAGAAGGAAAATATAATTACAAGAAACAATAAGCCCTTGCAATTATCATTTTGAAATGGTTTAATGAGAAATATGGGACGAACACATTCCAGGAATTCAAGTTTGCTTGTCCCCTAGCCGTAGCGCTGTCGATACAGCTAGTTGCTATGAGTTTCTATGGATCTGAGACAGCCTCTTCATGTAATCAAGCCGAGATGGTCTATTTATCCAGCTTGCTTTTATTTTAATACTGGCAAAACTGGTAGCAGAATGGTAAGAATTGTAGACTTGGAAATGCATGGATCTCTATAGTTTGTGGGCACAGAGGAAGATCCTATACCTTTTTAAACTCATATCTAATATACAAGTTAGATATTACCCTTTCTTTCTTAGGTTGTCCCACAGTGTAAATCACTTCTTTTTTTCCCACACTATCTCAGTTATATTCTGAAGGACAAAATGCTCAAAAGTTGGGCCTGACTCTAAACCCAGTGAATAAATGATATTACTAAAAAGATAAAACAATAATAATTTTTTTGTACTTTAGCCCTATGTTACTCAAACTCCCACAAACTTGGCACTCAATATGATGGTTGGGGTATACTAATTTACTTATTAAACCATAGAGGCAAGTTCGAGTCATACGACAATAAGCATGGTACTATATGATATTTTTCACAATTATGACTTTCCTTTGAAATTACTGTTGCATTAACAATGGCATTTAAGAATAATAAGACAGTCTTACCGTTGCTTTGAAAATGGCACTGAAGAATCATGACAGTCTTTTGACCACAATATATTATTTCACTATTCTGAGTTTCTTGTCATTGCTTGTCGTATATCTATGTTTATATATATTACGAGTTCTGTTAATTGGCTATTGTTCACATAATATTATTCGCTATTCGACAATTTTCACCCAATAAATTCGTTTTAGTGATACTTGTAACATCTGTAATCTTTGCAGATTGACAACAGCCTTTCATTTCTTGGTGCTTTTGTCCAAGAATCACTGGAAAAGGGAGCTCAGCCATATATTCCGGAGGATGGACGCTCCGGATTGTCAAACATTAGTAACTTCAGAAGCCAAGATCATGAATCTTCAACACATGCTCTTAGGTTTGAAGCCTACGAGCTTCCTAAACCCTCAGTACCACCAAAAGTTCCTTCAGTAATGTCGTCCTCAGCTGAACTTGTTCCCATACCTGAGCCATCTTATGTTGCAGAAGTCCACCAACCTGCTACATCTGCCCTAACGGACTCTGGTTCAGGCTCATCAGAACTCAAGTTACGACTAGATGGTGTTCAAAAGAAATGGGGCCGTCCTGCTTTCTCCTCAACCACGCCATCTCCTTCAAGCAGTGATAACTTTAGAAGTAATAATGGGACAACTCAACATGAGTCAATAAGCAGTACAAAGTCGAAAGTGCACGATGTCTCTTATGATTCAAGGAAGCAGCAACCTGAGGTTTCATCGGAAAAGAAAAAATTGGCTGCTTCTCTTTTCGGAGGAGCATCAAAATCTGACAGAAAACAATCTTATTCTGGCCAGAAGGTTTCAAAGACTAACAGTCATGCTGCAGACAAGTCTAATATAACAGAGGCTACTAGTTCGTCTGATACTGCTGCTGCAAAACCAACATCCCAACCACCTCCAGACTTGCTAGACTTGGGTGAACCAACTGTTACTAGTAGTGCACCGTCTGTAGATCCTTTCAAGCAATTGGAAGGTCTTCTGGATCTAACACAAGACACGACCAATCTAAGTTCCAGCGGAGTTAGCGTGCCTAATGCACCTGATCTTATGTCTATCTATGCGGACACGTCTTCTAGTAGCCAGAGTACTACTGTTGCCCCACCTCCAAATGTGACCAAAACACATCTGGCAAAACAACCAAGCAAGGGACCGAATGTTCAAGAATTTTTGGAGAAGGATGCACTTGTAAGGCAAGTGGGTGTGACCCCATCTGGTCAGAATCCCAACTTATTCAAGGATTTGCTCGGCTAGAATTTTGTTGAATGGATACATCATATGCTGCATGATTAGGATTTTCTCAAGAATTATCGTTTGATTGAGGTAATGTTTTTTCGAGTGACTGGCTAAGAGATGGCGATTTTGATCCGATGAGACTAGTCACAATTCACACCAAGGAACCGTGATAAGAGTCCTGCAAGCGGCGTCCATATGTGGTGGTAAAACCTTGTGTTACTTTGTATCTTTTTGCAGGAAGTCTTTAGTTTACGTACAAATACGATGTTTGTGTAAGATGTTAATGAGAACCTTTTTTCTCTGTTGTGATTTCCATGCGTGTAACTTATCATTCTTTTTAGGGTTTAATTTTGTTGTTCCTGGAGCCATTTTTCCAGGTGACTGTACAATAATTTCTTGAGGTGGTTAAAAGTTTAATATACTTCTCAATGGAATTATTATACTAAGGATAGTGACTTTATTTGCTTATGGACAAAATATTTAAGGTCACGTTAGACATGATTTTTTATAACTCAAAAGGAGCTTTTGAGATTCAAAAATTGCTTGAGGACCTATTTGGTTAATTTTATGAAAGTATTTTTTCTAATTAGAAGAACTTTTAGAGAAAAGTTGGTTCAATGTAGTTTCCTTTAAAAACACTCCCAGAATATGAAGCTTTTTCAAAATTTAATTTCCAAAACAAAATTAAGATAACTTCTTTCAAAAAGATTTTTTTTTTCCATTTTTTTTTTTACAGAAAGTAAAAGCAAAGAATAAAAAATAATAGTTATGTTAAACATATCCTAAACATAGGCAAGTACCAAAACATTCTTTTAATATTTGCTAGACCTAATTAAGTCCGGTCCTGAAAATTTTGAGGTCCTGGACGAAAAATTATTACGAGGCCCCTACAAATAATTTTTTTACGAGCGTATTAGCATCAAACGTGGTCGAATTAAACAATTTTTCATAATGAGAAACATTAGGCTTATGGTACCCACTTACCATTTGATTCGTTCGACAATCAATTTTCATGTTCAATAAGGAAAATCGTTCGGCCCTGAAAATTTTGAGACCATAGACGGAAAATTATCATGAGGCCCCTACACATAATTTTTTTACTAGCGTATTAGCATTAAACGTGGTCGAATTAAACAATTTTTCATGATGGGAAACATTAGATCTATGATATTCGCCCACCATTCGATTCGTTCGACAATCAATTTTCATGTTCAAGAACGAAAAATTATATTTACCTATTAAATTAAAATATTTTATGATATACTACAAATTTTTTATATATATTACATATAATACATATTATATAAAAAAATAAAAAAATATTTTAGTGTAACT
>CAIGRP010101546.1:0-19790 GCA_903798385.1 Fraxinus cuspidata | reverse complement strand
GCAAACCTGGGTTGGAGATAATTCTGCAAAAGACGAGTAAAGTATATTGACTCGATCATCGTAAGCAGCATCTCTGCTGCAGCCACGTATGCAGACATTCCTTCATGAAATCTTTTATGTGAATATACAAAAGTGGAAAGTCTAGAACCAGAATCGGTAAACGTTAGTTCAGTTTGTTTCGGGTCAAGATCGACTGGTTTCGCTTTGCAACTTCCTAATATGTGTCTATTTAAATACGTTGTGCTTGAACATGACTTCCAACTAAATTCTTTACCACAATAATTGCAACATGCATTCCAAATATCAACTCAATTTTGAACCCCCAACTTTTTTACTTGTCTTATGTTGCCAATAATTCGCAGATTCTTTTTTGGACATTTTAACTTCAAGTACTTCCTCCTTTTCGATATCTTCTAAATCAATTGGAACATTTTGAGATGCATCGTATCCGATTGGAGTACTCGAACTACCTTTAAACTGATTAATCTCATCACTCGAAAAATTCATTTGTAGGTATTATAGTAAATAATATTGAATATTAGAGTAAAAGAATTTGAATAAGATTGAATCAAAAAATTAGAGATTGAANAGTACTCGAACTACCTTTAAACTGATTAATCTCATCACTCGTAAAATTCATTTGTAGGTATTATAGTAAAGAATATTGAATATTAGAGTAAAAAAATTTGAATAAGATTGAATAAATAAATTAGAAATTGAAACTATAATACAACTAAATTGAAAATCGGAGTAAAGAAATTGGAGATTAGAAATTTGAATATTGAGTAAAGAAATTATAGATAGATTGAAGTAAATTGATATGAAGTTGAAAAAAATTTTCTCATATTTATAGCCAAAAAAATATATCCGTTTTAAAAATATTTAAATTTCAAATTCAAATTCAAATTTTGAAAATTTTATGTACTTTGATTAGCCAATTACGTATAGTCAAATTCAAAAAATTTTGACAACCAAATTTTCTTCTGAAAATTTCAACAGGATGCTCAGGCAGCTATGGTTGCTTGTTAGCTGCCTACACTATATATATAGCGGGCGGCTCGTACGGGCCGATGCCCCAAAATGGGGCTAGGCTCGGGTTTTTTCCGAGCAAAGCTTGAGCCGCCCGAGCTGCCGAACTTTTTTGCCATTCCTGCACCGATCGATGCAATTTTAAGTTCAAATTTTGAGTCCAATTTTCTTCACCCTAAAATAACTTAAAGTCGCTGTTTGCTTAACGATTCTATTTAAATATTCCGCGCTCTTTTGTAATGGTTATTTTTTTTTCCTCCATTTGTTGTAATGGTTCTATTACAGGAACATACTCAGCCTTTGTTTGGTGTACATTTTTTTCCCAAAAATGCATTTTTTCTGTTTGATGTGATTGGGAATATGTGGTTAAAAAAGAATGAAAAGTTATTGATGTGACGTAAAATATTATTTTATTAAAAAATATGATTGAAAAATGATTAGAAGAATGAAAATGAAAAAATAATGTGACTCAAACGAGCCCTCAATGACAGATTTTTATCATAGATACACTTGGCAAATTTTCATTGATAGTTACAAGAAAGTTAAAAAAAAAATTCAATCAAAAATTGTCAAATCAGTCTATTAAAGAGTTTTCTGTCACCGATCATGTTCAAGAGCAGCTTGGAGCGCAAATTGGTGCCTCACAAACACCTGTGGTAAGGTGGGCTTTGAGGTGTAACTTTTATTGACTCGACATAACTGTAAAAGCAAATTGTGTCAAATTTGACTCTAAGCTCAAATACTACATGAATTTACTTGCACCAACCTTTATTAAGCTATCCAAATGGTCAAGAAAGTTATTAGGTGACAAAAGAAAAAAGGGTTTGTCGATCAATTGATCAAAATTGCCAACCATTGGGTGTGGCAACTATTTATTCAGTATCTTTTTATAGTCGTAGTTCATCAAAATCTTGATCCAAACTATACGTCTTAATCGTCTCATAGAATCTTTTGTTCCAAGATCTCGAAGCCGCTTGAGCTCATAAATGGACCGCTATGATTTGTCGACATTGCTTTCATGATCACGTTTGATGAATTCATCCGATTCTATCATATAGATAAACTCTTCAAGACGATTATTACGAAATTTTGTTTTGACATTTATATGGCACACCTAATAGTTATATGAGTTGCAATGGATAAGAGATTTTGATAATATTTAAACATAGTAACATTTGAGAAGGTTTTTGTACTATGTTTTCTCGTTAGATAACACTTTTAGCTACTAGTCTTGCTTTGAAGGTTCCGACCTTTCCAGCTATATCTTGAAGATTCACTTGCACTCGATATGTTTTATACCTTCCGGTGCATCAAGTTCCCAAACCAAATTAGAATGTATGGATTCCATTTTATCATTCATGACTTACTTGTTGTACATCTACCTCAACCATATTCTCTTTATATGAAGTTGAATTATCTACATATTCTATAAAGATTGCCTATTTAGATTATCCAACCTCCAAGTGCCTTAAAGGTCGCTGACGACCTTTTGACTTTATATAAGGGAATGTAGATCCTGGAGTGTGGCGTTAATCGTAATGTTTTCATCAATACTAGTATCACCATCAAGTGATGTCATTACCTCTTCTTTGCCTTTAAAGATTTCTCCATCTATGGGATTGTATGACAAATCATCTCTCTCACTTAGATGATGTTATCTAAATATTATTGACACCATTGGTTGTCCATCACCAAGTTGCATGTTAGGAATCGATAGAAAGAATTGATCCAACTCATTTTTAAAAAAATAGTAGTACTTTTGGACTGACGTTCAATAATATATTTATCCTTCAAGAATGTTGCATTTGTGTTAACAAAAACCTTCATATCTAGATGACTATATAAATAATATCATCAAGTACCTTTACAGTATCTCAGACAGACGTATTTTTACCTATACTTCAACTTCAACTTTTTCGTCTTCCCATTCAACAAATGAGTCAAACATTCCAAAATTCAAATATGATACAAGTTTGACTTGCATTCATTTCACAATTCTAGATGAGTGTTGAAAGCAAACTTACAATGAACTAAGTTAAGAAAATGTGAAACTATCTTCAGTGCATATACTCGAAGGGTAATTCTATTTGTACATAAACATCTACAGATGCATTTACAGCCTGCTGACATGGCATGTTAAATTGACAAAAAGTATTAACTCCAAAATCTCATGAGAAATTGGTAAAATCCATTAGAGAGATTTTCTGATTTTGGGATGGGTATTCTGCTGAAATACGAGGGGAGAGATTTTCTGATTTTGGGATGGGTATTCTGCTGAAATGTGCGAGTGGAGAGAGGGGAGAGATTGGGATGGGTTTGGGAGAGATTTTCTGATTTTGGCGAATCTATATCCGCGATGACGAATGTATGTTTTTTATATGAGTTGAATAAATCTTTTCTTGCTTTATTTCTACAGATCTTTGTTTTGGGGGGTTTTTAACGAGTAGTTTATATGATTTGCTTGTTGATTTACATCCGAAGACTCTACATCCGGAAAATGTATGTTTTTGAAATGAGTGAAATAAATCATTTCTTGCTTTATTTCTACATATCTTCATTTTAGGCTTTTCAATTGAGTAGTTTATATATTTTCTGCTTTATTATGTTGCTCATTTTCGATGATGAAATAGATTATCCAATACTGTAGTTTGTGAGGTGTAGTTGCAGAAGTTTCCTTTTGATCTTTGCTCCTTTTTATGAGGAAGTATTACTACAAAAGTCGGAGTCATCGATTTTTTTAAAGCAAATTCGTAAATATAGAAATGTAGTTGCATGATATTGTGCGTTAAGTTGTTTTTTTTTTTCAATTACGTGACATTATATGTCAATTGGAGAAAATTGTTCATTTACATTTAATTGCTGATTTGGAGTGACGTGGTTATTTTTCTTTGTTCTATTAGAATTATTCGATGGCCGGAAGGAATAAGGGGCTATGTCATTCATGTAGACGATCAGGGCACATGTTATCAGATTGCCCGGGAAAGAGAAGATGCCCAAACTGTGGCCAATGCCATATTAAATGGATGGAGGTGGAAAAGCAAACCGATAACAAAGGACGTTTATTCCATTGTCGTACCCGCGACGTCTGACGATTTTTCGATTGGAATAAATATCCTCCAGACGTAGCATATCCGTTGTAAGATGAAGGTTAATCAAGTAGCATCACCAATGGTAGTGAACCAATTGATGATTTGCGCGTATGTTGGAAACGTGTGCGAAAATAGCTGAGAAAAAGGACATTGAGATTTCCCTCAATATTATAACAATGCGCAAGGGGAAACGAGATTCGGAAAATGTTCTATGAACTTCAATGTAAAGGGATGGTGATTGAGTATTTTATATTTGGTGATTGTATGTTAATGACAATGTAATGCTTTAATGTTAATGGCAAATTGCTTTGCACGGAACTAAAAAGACATCAAACATCTTGATGTAGTTTTCTTCAACTAACAATTAGGTAGAGAAAATACTTTTCATTTCTTGAACTTGTAACAAAAAAATTCTACAAAACTACCACTCACGGCAAATGTAGACAGGAATCCCTAGAAATAGCAACTACTTATTCTAATCGAACAAATAACCCAACCAAAAGAAAGATAAGATGACAAGCAAATGAAAGAAAAGAAAGGAATAAGAACACATGAAAGAAACTCAAATGTGCTTTTAGTGAACAATATGTGCTATGGGTTAATGACTCCTATTTAAACAATCTCCCATTGTAACACTATTTTTCTGAAGCTAGCTTATCTTGGTTCACAATCCAACCATGCAGCAATCTAACTGATTTTTCCAATAGACTCAATACATATTTGCCATAAAATTTCAGTATGGCAATCATAAATTTGATACTCAGATAAGAAGATTTTCATAAAAAATTTTTTTAATGAATCATTGAATACACTCTGTACAATGTACACAATATGATATCAAAGAAGAAAAACACCTCCTGATCAACAAAAACTTGTCTTCTCCTGTTTAGTTTAATAGTCACATTTGGCATTTAAACTTGTCTTCTCCTGATCAACAAAAACTCCACTATACAAAAAGATTACTGCCAATGCAATAGCTGAACATACAAATTCTTATGTTTGATAGATCCTAATATCCGGCGAATCTACAAAAAGTAATGCCAAGGAAAATAATCATCCAACAAATGTATCCATTTGAAGCTATTTAAATCCCTAAAGTACTGCCAACACACTAGCTTAACAAAATAATCGTCCAAAAAATGTATCCATTTGAAGTTATTTTAGATCCCAAAAGCATAACCGGACACGATCTCTTGTGTGCCGACTTGTTGATGGTTGCGACGAGGGATGTTTTTTAATTGAACGTCCTAAAGATGAAATTGGTAATGTCAATTACAAACATCTCAAAACTAAACTCAAATAACTTGTTATAGTTCAATGTAAAGCTCATTTACCTAATCATTGAATGCAATCGAATCTTTTTCTTTATGCCTTTTCGATGTACTTGACTTCGTTGGCCCCTATGCAGCATGAGTGATTTTATGATTACACAATAATGGTCACAACCAAAGAAAATAAAGAAAAAATCAAACATTTTGACAATTTTTAGTTTCTTTGAACTAGTTTCAAAATGTCCCTTTCGCGAAGTTTTTTTGGAGTTCCTTTGCTTTTTGAGTATTTCGGGTCTAAGATGATTCCGCTAGCACACTTTCCTGCTTCATCAAAGCTTTGGTTGCATGAATCTTGGACTCCAGCATGGATGACTCTATGGTTTGAAATTCATTCCACTTAGTAATTTCCTTCGATCGCGATCAGTTATGTGCAACCAAATCAGCTAATTTGGTAAATGCATTGCACATTTGCTCATATCTAACTTGGTCCCAAGTACTGATCCAACCATCGTAATTGATCGGAACCCTCATGTATGGTCGGTTCACATCTCTTCTCTATCTCTTCAATATGTATTTCTCAGGTACTAATTTCACCTGGTTTCGGATCAAAATTGAGATTGCGTGCTTGCAAATAATTCCTCTAAACTCGAATAAATGACAATTGCACTCAAATTCACATTCATCCCTACGAAAGCACACTTCAAACATTTTTGTCTTCATATATTCATTCAAAATGATGTCCTCACGTACTTTGTACATAGTATGCAAGTATGAATCATGAGTATGTAAGACTACAATATACCTTTCCGATGAACTGTTCTTGGAACTCTTTGAACTTTGTGATTGTGTACACTGATTGGAATTGCTTCTCCATTTCATACCTTGTCGCACATGGGACCATTTGTGAAAATGATTTGAAATCAGCATGAACCTCCTTCTCAATTTTACTTCTCAATGCACGCTCATACTGCTCTGCAAATTCTTTAGGGATGTTTTCGAATGAACATAGCCATCAAACACCATCTATGCTTTGTGTTTGAGAACACGATTTTAATTGCTCGATCTTGATCTGTAATAATTCCATTTGGAGCTTGATCATACATACACTCAAGTCGGGTTCTAAATAGCCATACAAAAGTGTTTGTATTCTCAGATGAGACTAAACCACATCCAAGTAGAGCTGATTGTCCATGATAGTTTACTCCAACAAAAGGAGCGAAAGGCATTTCGTACTTGTTAGTCAAGTATGTGGTGTCAAACGTCACTACATCACCGAATTCCTTACACGCTTGTTTGCACCTGTTATCTGCTCAGAAAACGTTCCTCTGACAGGCATCCCCATCGAAGTCTATACTAAAATAGAAGCCATGAATACTAGCTTGCTTCCTCGAAAACAAGCTTGTATTGCAGCAACATCTCCTTCACCAAGTCTTAATCGACGTACTCTGTCAATGAAATTTCTACAATCCTTTTCAACGCATGAAATATTCTCATATCCACCGACTTCAATTACGGCTGAGTTAAAACTCTTGTGCAATGGTAACCAACGATGTCATTTATTTCAAGTTTCTTTTAACTCGTGCGCTGATTTGGCGATTACATCGATATAGTCGTGATTTTGACGGGCTTGTTCTGTGATTGTGCTCCAAATGAACAGTGTTAATACGCCAAATTCCATTAAGTTCAGAACATGCCGTGAATCTCGCTTTGCACCCAGCTTGGATGGTTGGTTGAGGCTTCAAAAACTGCATTTGTTCCACTGGTTCGACGACATTACCGACTACATGTAAAAGTTACATAACATACAAACCCGTCATCACCCTTCTTCGNGAACATGCCGTGAATCTCGCTTTGCACCCAGCTTGGATGGTTGGTTGAGGCTTCAAAAACTGCATTTGTTCCACTGGTTCGACGACCTTCCCGACTACATGTAAAAGTTACATAACATACAACCCCGTCATCACCCTTCTTCGAATTTCTTTTCCTCACAGGAAAACCGATTTGGTAAGCGTAGTTTTTGTAAAACTCAAACACCTCTCTCTCATCCTTAAACTTCATTCCAACATTGGGCACAACAATGTCTATTTCTTCCCATGAGCTCTTATCATTCGAATTGTCATCTTCGGATGAAAGAATTTCCCAATATCCTACATCCACAAAAAAAATAATAATAATAAAAAATGACAAAAATCAATAAGAATTGTTGGCACAACACCATTGAAATATAGAATTAAAACTGTAAAAAGAAATTAATTGAGAGAGATGTACATATATAAAGCATTCAGTTTCTATTAGGAAGATTTGGCATTAACACTTTCTTATGTAATTCAATTAAAAATAGTATCGCTTTATTGTTTCCCATAATAAAAAAAAAAAGTAAAGTCAGGAACAAAATGACACAAAAAAAACCCCCTTAATCCCTAACCTGCACTCAAAAGATATGAGTCCAACATGTTATTCATTCCTCAGTTTCATAGTTTTGCAGTGACACTATAACAAAGTTCATCTCGTGATGTAAATGTCAACAGATTTATCACCAATTGTTTATAAACATGATAATAATAATAATAAAATAAAAAACAAAGAGAGAGTAAGTTGGAAAAACGTACCCATGTTGTCGCTAGCGTCAAAGTTGCCGTCGTGGGGGTCTTCGGCTTCCATTTCGTCGACTTCTCCATACCGCGACTATTTCGCTTCAACCATAAAAGATGGGGGTAATAATGTCGGGTTCACCATAGGGACATCGGTGTCAACGTTGTTGGAGTCAACGTTGCTCGAGTTTTTTGTTGCCGACATATTGGAATGAAAGATGTTCCAACCCTGCTCGGGAGAAAAAGGGTGTGCAATTGGGGATGAGGAAATGATAGGGGTAGGGTAGAGCAAATTGCCGCCTTACCATTACTTTTTTTTTTTTAAAAAAAAATTTGGCTAGATTTTGACTTTTCAAACAATCAACCATGTCATCAGACTGTAACCCATTCGGTGGATGGTGTTGTACATGTAGCACTACCCATACTCGAAATGAGATAGATATAGTTGAGAAATTCATCATTGACAGTTTAATTTCGTACTTACCGTGAAGATATGACATTTTGATTGCACCTCAGGTGACACCTAAACACGCCTTTTAGAGCATCGGGCGAACTCAATTGAAAAACTATCCCTTTTTCGATCAAGTATTACCTAAATTCTCCCAATGCATATTCGCTACCTTGATCTTGTCAAAATGTCCTTATAAATTTATCCAAATGTTTATTAATCTTAGTCCAATACTCTTTGAATTTATCAAAAAACAATTGAGTTTCGAGTCAATAGGTTAATATATGCGACTCTATAGAATAAACATTTATAAATGTGATGAAATATTTCAAGTCTCTTCTCGCATGTTTAATCATAGATTCACATACATCGGAATGAACTAGTTCTATATATATATATATATATATATATATTCGGCACTATATCATTTTGTCATGAAAGGTCTTTCGATGATCTTACCTTATAAACAAAAATTATATAAATAAATAACGATTTAATGCCTACAAACAATTAAATACTTTTTTTTTTTTTGGCTCTATATCCTTTTGTCAAAAAATTAGTACAATAATTATTTATTTTTAAAAATTTTTATTACTTGCACATAAATTAGTCATATTCATTACTTATAAGTGAATTAGTAATGATAAGTAATTTTTTACTTATTAGCTTATTTTTCACATGATCTTTTAATTACAAGTTAGATTTTTTAAAAATGATAATTGCAGTTGAAGCTCCAAACCTTTCAAATAATGGCAAACATTTCCCTAACATTTCAATCGTTGCAGCCACCATTTCAAACCTTTGAAATCGTAACATCTGAGGCCCCAATGGACAATTTTCATTCAATTTGTCGTTAGTTGATCTCAAAAATTAATTTTGACCATAGCTTAATCAATTTTAAAAGGACAAAATAGTAATTTAATACTTTTCCCATAAAACAATCCCCAATTAAAACTATCTTCTTTATCGACCTCCACCCCACCCCACCCCACACTACCCTCTCAACCCAAAACTTAAAATTTGTCATCACCACACAGATCGCCATTGACCATCACCGTGGCCATCTCTGTTGACCTCCACGGCCACACCAACCACATTCTATAATTTTATTTTATTTCTTTACTAAACCCATTTTTGACCTCCGCCGTCGCTATTTTTTTACACTCTTGTATGAGATGACTCAGCATTACTTGAAATTGTTGTTGTTTTTTTTATCTTATTTTCACATTTGCAAGTGACAGATAAGATGGATAAAGAAAAGGAAATGTACAGTTTTCCCAAAGAAGCCATGGGGTTATAAAGAGGAGAACATTGAAGATATCGAAACAACAAAAGAAAAGCTAAATTTAACCGCTATATATTATCTGATATTGGGGGCAAGATTGTGAATATAAGCATTGTTTCTGATGATGAAAAGCTATATTTAGCTGATTGCAGGCTAATGTGATGAATATAAGCATTTTATTATTATTATTATTATTGTTATTTAAGTTTCTAATTAGGAATCATTTTATAGGGAAATTATTAAATTATTATTTTGTCCTTTTAAAATTAATTAAAATGTGGTCAAAATTAATTTTTTAGGTCAACTACCGACAGATTGAATGGAAACCGTGCATTGGAACCTCAAATGTAACAGTTTGAAAAATTTGGGATGACATTACAACGATTAAAAGTTTAAAATAATGTCTCCCATTAGAAAGGTCTGAGGTCCAACAGTAATTATCCTTTAATACTTTAGAAGTGCATTTTTGGCCATGGGTAACTTGTGAGTAACTTTCAAAACTTTTTTACTCATGAGTAGTTCATTTTACTTAGTGCATTTTTTCACACAATGAATTGAATTATTTTTCATTAAACGCAATTATATTACTTATACTCTAATTTTTTATTTGTACTCACGTTTTTTACTTAATAATTTTTTTTAGTTAAGTCTTTACGTAAAAGTGAAATTTTTTGTTCTCATTTTTATGTAAATAATTTACCTACTTTAATTCAATATACTTTCCATATTTTCTTAAAATGGGTCTAAACCCATTTCATATAACGTATAAGTATAGGTTGATTAAAGAAAATTAAACATTCAAATTAATCTAATACCTATATTAATTTCACTTCTTTGTTCATTGCACCAAACTTCACATCTTCTAACACAGCATGTGTTTTTCTTAACAATTGCTTATTTGATTTAGAAATAAATACTAAGCACCTGTTTGTTTCCAATTTTCAGCTCATTTTATTTGATTTTTTACTACAATTACAAATCAATCCAACCGTTTTTTTTTTTTTTTTTGCATAGAAAATTGCCTTGAGGCCCTTAGTTTTTTTTGCATAGAAAATTGTACACTTCATCCTTCTAATGGATTTCCTAAATTAGGAAGGAGGGAATGATTTTTTTCTTCATGTTTTCCTCCTTGATGCTCAGGTAGACATGNAATTTTTTTTTTTTTTTTTTGCATAGAAAATTGCCTTGAGGCCCTTAGTTTTTTTTGCATAGAAAATTGTACACTTCATCCTTCTAATGGATTTCCTAAATTAGGAAGGAGGGAATGATTTTTTTCTTCATGTTTTCCTCCTTGATGCTCAGGTAGACATGTAAAATACATACCTGAATTCAACTGAAAGAATGAACTGATATCGGGTGCTGGATTCATCCCAAAGGCATTGTATTAGTGCCCAAGAGTCAAACTTCAGACCCAAAAATTTTGAATTATCCCAATTTCTCGGACTATCATTACCTTTTTTTGAAGAGACTGTGAAAATTGAAAAAAAAATATAGCAACCAGGAGAAGAAAATCAAAAGTAGGCATTCAGAATGAGTAGGAGGTTAGGTATTCCTGTCATGAATTAATCGGAATAACTTCAGTTTATCATCATTACGCCGGTTGCGTTAACGTTCAAACAAAATCATAAGTAGAATTGAGAAATTGAAAATGAATATAGTACTTAAGAGAATTAAATTAAATAGAAAAACTCTATTGATAAACAAATACGAAGAAACCATCAGAGAAATTGGATTATAAATGCATCAATGGCGACAAGAAATCTTGTCTCAGACGACCGTCGTGAGATTTTAAATCCGAAATCATCATTTGGCTTCAAACATTTAAACAAAAATCGCGAGTAGAAAAAATGTTAATCCCAATTCCTCAAACAATTTGGCTTAAAACGTTCAATTAACAAGAACTGGAAAAGAAAAGCGAAAGAGCGCTGGTTGGCGGTGTATGTGGGTGCGTGTTGAGCTTCATTTAAAGGAAGAATCGCAGTGTGATTAGGGTTTCGTCTCGTCTTGTGTTTACCATTTTGCCCTATACGGCCCATACCACATTAAAAAGGACCCAATGAACAGATTTCCTATTGGACTTTTGAGGCGGGCTTGTCAAAAGATACCTATGTGCAGAATTGACACAAATAGCACTAAATGATCGTGTTAGCAATTTGGCTGTTTTCTTATCATTTTGCCCTTAACTAAAGAGACGGTGACTTTTTTATTTCGTCCTTTTCTATTGAGGGTAGATGATGACGTTGAAAGATGAACGTTGTTAATATCAAGTTCAAAATTAGCGTTGGGTTTTTCGATTCTCTTATTTCTATTACTACATAAATTGATATCTGGAAAAAAATATGATAAGAAGGGCCTCTAAAACCCCACTACCACTAAATTTACAACAAAAGAAGTGTATGTACGCTTGAACACAAAGCGGACTAGAGCACTAGATCGGAGAGCCAACGGTTTAATCGCGGGATCACCGTTTAACTGTCGAGTCAATATTAGATGAATATTTAAGTAAAATAATTTTAAAATTAAAAATATCATGTAATATATATATGTTAAAAGATTAAGGCACGATTATAATTGTGATAAAAGAAATTAGTCTATAAGAATTATCAAATGGTCAATTAGTTCAATTTTAAAATGATAAACGGTTGATCATACTAATTAATTAATATAAATGAATAGTAAATACCTAATAAAAATAATTGCTTTAGAGAACGCATCTAGTCTAGGTAAAAAGCATCTTCGTAGCGTCCCTCGTAGGAACTAGGCACACGAAAGCCGTCAACTCTGACTTTGACCGTCTATACTTGTTTATGCGCAAGATTTTTTTGTTTATTTTTGTTTATTTTTATTTTATTTTATTTATTATTATTATTATTATTTTATTTTATTATTTTTTTTTTTTGTGGTTTTGAAATTTGAATTTGATGTCTTCAAGCCTTAACTCTTAAGACTCTTTAGTACTAACTATTCCAAAAAAAAAAATAAAAAGAAGTTTGAACCTATTAGAATAGACCCTCCCATGGGAAAAAAAAAATTTCACCCAGAGCTAGCACAAGCGATGGTCATGACTCCTTAGATAATGACTCTGTCCCTGATTTCATATATTTGATATGCATTATTTATTTATTGAATATTTTTAAAATGATATTAAAAATAACGTAACATTTTTTTACTCTTAAACTTGTAAAGTTTGAAATTTGACATTGTCGTCTTGTCATACATTACACTTTTTATACCGCTAACAAAAATTTTGGATGGTTGCACGGTGCCTTACACAAGTTCTCATATTGGCGTGGTGGACAAGTGTCACGTCACGGTGTTGGTGTCAGGTTGTTTCAAACTTATCTAGCATTTGAAGTTTTGAATCTTGCTATATATGTATATCAAAATTTATATAATGAATTACATAATATCACATGACACTTTATAATTTATCAGTTTTAAACACAAATCAATTTTTTCATTCAATTTTTTCCCTTTACATCATATTATGTAATTTATTATGGACATTTATTTTATGTACAAGTGACAAAATCCTAAGTGTTACCCTAAGGACCATATTGGTTGTATAGGGCCACGTTGGCCATGTACCAGTTTCCTTATCCTAAATTTGCTGGCTAAGGTTCTATTCGCTTGCGTTTTTGACAGCTTCAATTGTAAAGCTGTCCAATATAGCCAACTGGACTTACTCATCGGCTTTCCAGTTTATAAAACCATGATCCATACCTCTTTGTCTTTAGTAGAGCCGGTGAGGTTGATTTTTATGGTAGCAAGTAGCAACTGTCCAATTGCATAAAAGAATATTCCTATTCTATATATATTTTTAAAACCATTCATATTCTAATTTTGTTATTGTCAATAAGTTTTTCTTTCTACGACAAAAATTATAAAGCACACTTAAAATAGACGGCTGAGTAATTAGGTATCGATGAAATGAACTAAAGACAGAAAAATAGTATAAATAGTCAACTATCAAGATGACCAACCTAATCACGGGAGACGAAACACATTCCAACGTCAAAGTTGATGAAGCTAAAGAGTACACTATATTCGGAGTTTGTTAACTTTAGTATTAAACCCCTTAAACATGTTACTTTTTCTTTTTAAAATGTTAAGCGATCTTCGAACGTGCCTCTTTATATTAATGTTATTCAACGACACTAACGTCAAATATCAGCATACGTGGTAATAATATGATATTAAATGATAAATTCACTTAAATATAATGTCTAATGATTTATTTAGTTGAACTTTTCAAATATGATAATGCAAATTTTGCTTTAATATCGCTGATATTAAATAATATTGTTAAAAAAAATATGGTGAGTACCAAAATTAAATTGAGGATAAAAGTATAACTAGTCAAACATCCCCATTTCATTGGCAATTAAATGCTCCCATACATAATCCGAGACCTTCGGTTTACATCAAGCGGTTGTACTGTCTGGATTCTTGCTGTCATTTTGGCACAACCCGTGACCTCGTATCCTCTGCTGTGCCTTTTACTCCGGCTCTCTCAACCTTCTCTGAAGTCGCGTTTGGTTACTCAGCACTTTTTCTTTATTTTGTAAAATAGGATATAATTCAATTATTATAGCCCGTACAACGAATGAAATATAAAATGAAAAATAGCAGATGCAGTCCTTACTCTATCACTCTTATTCATTGTCATATTCAACCTTTCAAACCAAACATCTTGGTCTCAATTTTGTAATTTTTGTTGCACCAATAATATATCTCCTTTTTGGCAGTCTGGGACACACAAGAAAAACGACAAATAAATATAACTATTTATGAGGTCTAACAAAAGTCATCCCAACAATGTCTACAATAATGAGAGTATCACTAGAGTCCGATGGAGAGATTCAAGTTTTATAGTTTGAGCACGTTGGATAATTTTGGTAGATATCATCCTTGTTTGGTGTGACTTAAAAATTTAATAAAAAATTAAGTCAAATTAACAATAAAATTTTAACTATATATTTTATGAGATTCATAATTTTTATCAATTTTAATCATAAATTTTATTAATTTTTATCAAAATATACTAAAATTTTGATTATTAGCTACATCATAATTAAGGCATCATGTTCCAAAATCAGAGGTACACAAAAAAATATATATATAGATTTCTGTATCACTTTGAATGTTAAGGGCAATAATAGAATAAAAGTAATAAGTTAGGGACTGTAGTTGCTATTTTCCAATGTAAAATCTCACCCTCTTCAAATAGCTACCTCCCTCCTGTCTCTCGTGTCTCCCCATTTGCCATTTCCATCAACTCCTTCCTCCCTCCCTCTACGTTTCTTGCAAAAAACACACACAAAAATGAGAGAAATCTTACACATTCAAGGTGGCCAGTGCGGGAACCAAATTGGTTCCAAATTCTGGGAGGTGATCTGTGGCGAGCATGGGATTGGACCCGCGGGTCAGTTCCAGGGTGATGAATCCTCCGATTTACAATTGGAGAGGATTAATGTCTACTTCAATGAGGCTTCCGGCGGACGGTATGTTCCGAGGGCCGTTCTCATGGATCTCGAGCCCGGAACCATGGACTCAATTAGATCCGGCCCGTATGGACAAATCTTTCGACCGGATAATTTTGTGTTTGGGCAATCCGGTGCGGGTAATAATTGGGCGAAAGGGCATTATACCGAGGGAGCTGAATTGATTGATGCCGTCCTGGATGTTGTGCGAAAAGAGGCCGAAAACTGTGACTGCTTGCAAGGTCATAATAATATTATTACTTTGGTTTTCGTACATTTATTTATATTATATTTGTATATGTTCGTGCATACACGCGGCTTCATATTTTGCGGTGCTAATACAGAGTTCCATGCATGTGCCATGTTATGTTAACGGGGTTGTATGTATGTATGTATGTATGTGTGTGTGTGTGTGTGTGTGCAATTTCTAGTTCTTGGCATATTTTTTTTATTTATCTGTTGTATTGTATAGTTGTTGAAATGCGGCATTGTGATTTTGGCTCCATCGATGGATGTTTGGGTAATTTGATCACTTTTAGATATGACTTTTTCGTAGATCTCTAGTGTCATGATTACCATGCATTTATGTAAATCAAGTGAAGGAGTGTGGAATTTAGAATTATGTTAGATGCTTGATTTTTGGATTTTTTTGGTAGATATTGTCTGTCAATAGGTGATCTTATTGATTTTGATGAAAATTATTTCTTTACTTATAGTGCCCTCATGCGAAGGGAAAAACCAAATGTTAGGACCACATGCAATGGAGACTCGTTATAAGGATATAGATGTGTTGTGGTAACTAGATCACATCAAGTAACATTACGAGACAAGATAAAGTACGAAAATGGAACGATACAAATTTTTGGTTGTCTTTTTTTTCTCATCCTAGCCAACGTGCCAAACATGCCATTACTCAACCTTATTTTATTTACTTCTTGTTTCTCTCCAATAAGGTAAGGTCAATGTGCATTACCAAGCAATTGAGGCATGTAAAGAGAGTAACTTATCTGTTATTCTTATTAGAACTTAGCTTGTGCAGTAATTTAAAACAATGATTGATAAATCCAAACTGTGTTTATCTTATTATACATTTTGTTTATTTAATCATATGTTTGTCTTTATTTGGTTGGTTGATATTTTATATTCATGGAGTTAGTATTTTCTCTATGATGCATTATTAGTGGACCCCTATTTGTTTTAAGTAGGAACCCTTCATGTCTTGGGCATTATTATTTCCATTTGTGGAGCAACTATTGATGCCCCTTCATTAATTATTACTTTGTTGTAATGGCATTGATCCATGGTACCGACAGTTCTATTACCCTCACCAACTACTAATGAGTGAAATTTCAGGTTTCTGTAGCCAATATTTAAAGCTCGATCTAGCCATTGAGTTGGAAAAATTAAATCCAATAAAGTAAAGATCAAAAAATTTAACTGGGGTGAAGTTGGAGGTCTAAAACCCTATCAATCGTGGTTGGATTGGCTAGTTGCCTGAGTTTTTTCCCTAATGATTTGCGTTAATTACTAACCATTGTCACTTCAATTGTATTATTTGTATACTATTTAAGGTCATTCAAAATGATAAAATTCATTTATTTGTGCAATGAATGGATGCAATCATGCAACTGGCAATTCTAATAATACCGAAGAAAGATGAACTGGTGACAGATGAAAAAGACATTAGTTGATAAGCTTTACAGTTTGCAAAATTGTTTCATGTGGCCAGGATTCCAAGTATGTCACTCACTTGGAGGAGGCACTGGTTCTGGAATGGGGACCCTCTTGATTTCGAAGATAAGGGAGGAATATCCAGACAGAATGATGCTCACTTTCTCTGTCTTCCCTTCACCAAAGGTTTCAGACACTGTTGTAGAACCATATAATGCTACACTCTCAGTGCATCAGTTGGTTGAGAATGCCGATGAATGTATGGTGCTTGACAATGAAGCATTGTATGACATATGTTTCAGGACATTGAAGCTAAGCAATCCAAGCTGTGAGTATCCGCACGTTTACCTAAGGACATACGCAGCGTGACTGTACAGTTTAATATGCAAGATCTTAGTTTCTTTTCGATCTTTAGTATTGTCCTGTGCTTTCACTTCACCTTTTCAAACATGCACTGGGAAGTTTTGATTGTATGCTAATCCATGAATTTTTGATCCTTTTGTCTGCAGTTGGTGACTTGAATCATTTGATCTCTGCAACTATGAGTGGCGTGACCTGCTGCTTGAGGTTTCCAGGCCAACTGAACTCCGACCTCCGGAAGCTGGCTGTGAACTTGATACCTTTCCCACGTCTCCATTTCTTCATGGTCGGGTTTGCACCACTCACCTCTCGTGGATCACAGCATTACGTCTCTCTCACTGTCCCAGAGCTAACTCAGCAAATGTGGGATGCCAAGAACATGATGTGTGCGGCTGACCCTCGCCATGGACGCTACCTGACAGCCTCCGCCATGTTCCGAGGGAAAATGAGCACCAAAGAGGTCGACGAACAAATGCTTAACGTCCAGAACAAGAACTCATCATACTTTGTTGAGTGGATCCCTAACAACGTGAAGTCCAGCGTGTGTGACGTTCCTCCAGTTGGCCTGAAGATGGCTTCCACGTTTGTAGGGAATTCCACATCGATTCAAGAAATGTTTAGGCGAGTGAGCGAGCAGTTCACGGCCATGTTCCGACGCAAGGCCTTCTTGCACTGGTACACCGGGGAAGGGATGGATGAAATGGAGTTCACTGAGGCTGAAAGCAATATGAATGATTTGGTTGCAGAGTATCAACAATACCAGGATGCCAGTGTAGAGGAGGAGGAAGACTATGATGAGGGTGCTGAAGAGCAATACGAACATTAAATTAAGGCTCAGCATTACTGCTTGAATGTTGTTGTTTGTCCAGTTTGAATGATGTTATGTTCGCTGCATTTTCTTTATCGTGAAGTGTTAACTGTAATATGTTAATAGTTACATTTTTATATTCTGCATTAAGATGGTGCAGGTGGTGCAGCATCTGCATGTACAAGCAGTGTTTTGCTCGTTATAAATCACCAATTTCTGTAAATCTGGAATTTTGGGACCCACAATGGAAGTTCTTCTGGGGTAGATAGAACTAAACAAAGACAGGGGACAGATAACTATAATTAATCAAGTTCAATTATACATCCTAATAACGCCAAAATTGTTTTATTTTCAATGGCCAAATTAGGGGCGTAATATGTAATATATAAGTTGATAAAAGACAATCGGATGCACTTAGCGGGTGTTAAGCATTTTTTGGAAGTGTTGAAACTTAACTAGCTGTTTTATTTATTTATTATTATTCACTTATTTAAAATTACTCAATAAACAATAATTCCCGTCCCATTTATATAGGTTCACTTTCCTTATTTTTTTGTCTCAATTATATAGTCTTATTTCTTTGTTAAAATGTTTTGCTTTGTTCCTTTACTAATATGCAATTATTTTTTTACTACTTTCAATAATAATTTATTATTAGTTATTGATAATTAAATGAGAGTAAATTAGGAAATTTTTTAACAAAAATTGTTTTTTTCAATAATATTAAATAAAATTTCTTAATCCGTATAAAAAACAAAACAAACCTATACAAATGGGACGGAGAGAGTAATATTTTTTCCCCTATCTTTACTAGGGATAATGTGCCCAAATTAATGATTGATAAATTTATAAAATAATACATTTTGAAAAAATAATGTACATGTCCTTTAATATACAAATTCCTTGTTTTGTGGGAGATCAAAATTAGATTTTTAGTAGATTTTGATTAAAAAAATGATAAATTATGTGATTAAAAAGTTATGAATTTCATGAAATATATTATTAAAAAGTTATGAATTTCATGAAATACGTTATTAAAATTTATCGTTAACTTTGACTTAGATTACCCAACAAGCCATTTTTAATGTCACAATCAAGTGCCTCCTCCTCCTCCTGATTCTCTGATGCATCAACAAGCCAGCAATGCATCACTCCACGTCCTACAGATGCAACTCCGCTCGCACCCTATTTGGAAGCCTAGATATGAAGTTAGATAGCAATGCCTTCACATTTTCTTGTAGAGTATTCGTCTGTCTTCATTTTCTTGATGTGTCTCTGCATATGAAATCCTTCAACTCGTTTTTTTCAATCTCTTCAAAGTCAGAATTCTATCTTGCCAATAGCTTGCCAATAGATTATCTTCCTACAATCGAGTCCTCCAGCGCAATTTCCCCAAATGAAGTCCTCTACCATACCAACCCAATTCTTAAGATTACTGATTTGCAGCCATCTTCTTGTTTTCACCAGCAATAGTGCAATAATGAACATGGTTAGACCTCTAATTTGAGCTCTGATACCAAATTGTCACAAGGCTGTCTTGAATTACAACAATCAACTTGTGATAGCACCAGGTTTCACGGGGTGCCTTTCTTCTTGATACAGAAAGGGACACCCTGCGGCAGTAATCTGCTCCGCTAGACTACCTTCCGCCTACTCTCGGTCGTTTCGGGACGAAAGTAAAATTTGATCACAATTTGTAGAAAGCTTGCAACATGAAATTAAAATGCATTGGAAACAACTTGATCATTGATTGCT